>JAPPVO010007926.1:0-20889 GCA_030407325.1 Camellia japonica
TCGCTTCTGATGTATGATGTATGCTGGGCTGCCTTGCGCGGAAATCCACTGGGATGCCCCGATTAGCCTCTGTTTGCAATGTTTCTCGAAATGCGCGCCAGACTCCGAAAAGTTGCTGATTCCTCATTTTGCTGCAACAGAGAGCAGGAAAAGGGCATAGCAATGTATTTCACAGATATATGCATGCCTCGATTCTCATGCCACCAATCATGCATATCGATGCATGATGGCCGAGGAATCGGATTGCACAACTCAATATAGGATGAATGCAGATGAATGCTACGACAAAACCTAACTCCATCATGGGTGATCCGGAGTGTCGGTGACTTGGGAATTGAGACCCGTTCCGTCACTCAGAGTACGAAACGTGCCTCGTTTCCCATGCCCGGGCTAACTCCTATCCCGAACGCGATGCAATATGTATGATATGCATGAATGCAACTAGAATACAATCCGAGCATGCACAATGCTATGAAAATGAGATGCCTCGAAATGCGTGCACACGGGCGCACAAACCGAGGCGATGATCCTAAGGCATAAAATGGCATACACAATGCAATTGGACTTACACTAACACGAGTGGACCTCAGCCACACTCACATGAGAGGCCGTCGGATAAAAAAAAAAGAAGTGCCTCGAAATGCGTGCCCACGGACGCGCAAACCGAGGCGATGCATACGGAATGCAAAATGACATGGAAATGATATGTAATGAGGCTAAAATGAGATGTCTCGAAGTGCGTGCCCGCGGGTACGCAAACCGAGAAAATGGCATACGGAATGCAATGATGCGAAAATGGCATACAGAATGCAGAATGGGCTTATACCAACATGAGAGGACCTCAGCCACACTCACACGGGAGGCCGTGAGATGAAAATGAAGTGCCTCGAAATGCGTGCCCACGGGCACACAAACCGAGGCGGTGTCATACAGGCATGAAAATGCAAATTGGGCTTACACTAACATGAGAGGGCCTCAGCCACACCCACATAAGATGCCGTGAGATGAAAATGAAGTGCCTCGAAATGCGTGCCCACGGGCACACAAACCGAGGTAGTGACATACAGGCATGAAATGGCGTGCAAATGAAACGTGGCATATGGTATATGAAAAATGCAAATTTCAGTAGCTAAAATGATGCACAAATAGCCCCCGAATTATGACAAAATTACACCCGATGCCCGAAATGCAATGTTATGCACCCGAAACGGCCTACAGCCCTACTAAACATGCACAATATGGACATAACATGCAAAACAGTAGCAAGGCAGCCCCTAAACTAGCATTTTTTCAGTACAAAGTATGGCCAAACAATGATCACAAGTATGGCAAAAATAGCTTGCAAAAAAATGGGGGAAAGAGGAGAATTACAAAGCAAGTGGTATATACAATGCTCAAAATGAAAAACACAGTTCTACAAAATTAAAGAGGGGCCAAAAATATGCACATTTACAAGGGATGACATCTCCCAATTCAGTATGTAGATAGGCTAAACATAGCATGCAAAATAATGAGCCAACAAAGGCTATAACATGAGGTACCAAAAGCATGCATCAAACAACCTTGGACCCTTAACAAAACATGAAGAATGGGTCATTTTAAGACACTTTCTAAGCCTGATGAAGGCTGAAAACAGAAGCCAAGAAAGCCTAACAAAGCATGCAATTTTACGGAATCAAAGATGGTATTACATGAAGTACCAAAAGCATGCACCAAATGGCCTAAGACCCTTAACAAAACATTATGAGAAGGCCAAAACAAGGCTCTTTTCAGGCCTGATGAAGGCTGAAATCAGAAGCCAAATAAGCTTAAAGAAGGCATGCAAAATGGGGCCAAAGAGAGGTACAAAGAGAGGCCATGCATGGAGGCCCCAAACAAGATTGATCCCTTCTACAATGTTGTAGAGGGACCTAAAATAAGCTCAAACTCAGTTAATGGAATGCTCGAAATCAGACTTCAAATAGGCTAAAGAAACCATGCAATTTTACGGTAAATTGGAAGAATTACAAAACAAGTGCATGATAGAACCACCAAACATGGTTGAGCCCTTCTTCAATATTGAAGAGGGGCTCAAAATAAGCCCACTAACAGTTTATATCAGGCTCGAAAATGGATCACTCATAATCCAAACAAAGCATGAAAAATATTGGCACAAAGAGTGATATTGAAAGAGGTGCATCATAGAGGTGCCAAACAAGGTTGAGCCCTTCTACAATGTTGTAGAGGGGCTCAAAATAAGCCTAAAACCAGTAGGGGTCGGAACCCAAAACAAAAATAAAATAGGGTAAAGAATTGACTCAAAGTTGTGCTCAAAAAAAGGAAATAGAGTCTTACCCTTGAAGATCTAACTTTGATGGCTTCTTGGCTTCAATTTGTTGATCCCTAGCCTTTGAAAATCACTCATCTGCTGCTGAAATGGAGGTGGTGATGGTGGTGCTTAGGGTTGATGAAGAGAGGAGCTAGAAACTTGAAGCTTTTTAGGGTTTTTGGCTATGGAAATGGAGGTTTTGGAAGAGAGGCTCTTGAGATGAAATTTTGTAACCTCAACAAAGGAGCTGTCCAGCCCCTTAAGAGGACCAAAAAGGGTGTAAAAGGGGAGGGAAATGCATCCAAGCTTTCCCTCCCAAAATATCCCCCGGAGGACAGGGATATTTTGAAAAGCAGCTGGACAGCTGTAAAGGGTTCAAAAGCAGAAAGTTGGCCGGCCAGGTGGATTTCTTGAAGGTGGCCGGCCGGCCACCCCAACTGGTCGGCCAGCCACTTCCCTGGCCGGCCGGCCATGGCCAAAAAAGAAGTGAAGAATTGCTGGCCGACCACCATGTTTTGGTGTCCTCCCAGGTGTGTAGAACAAGGTTCCAAGGTTGGAATTTGGCAACTCTGAAACAGGAGTCACAACATTGAACTTGAAAGAGAGGCTCAAAAATGAAAATCACAATTACTGGCCGACCAGTCCTTTTTAGGGTCCTCCCATATGCCCTCATCACAAATATGTGGTTTTGGTTGGAAGAAAATGGCCCTAGGGTGTTCAACATTAGCCCGGAAGTGAGAAAAACGGGCGCCGGAGGAGCATAACTGGTTATCTGAGACAATTGCTGGCCTCCCACCCTCCAGTGATCTTCCTGGTGCTAAAACAGAGGTACCTGCCAAAATTGAACAAAAACTGATGCAAAACGAATGCTCGAGGGCCAAACCGCGAGGTTCGGGGCCCGAAAACCGGCTGTAAGCACCGAAAGTGGCATTCAGCCACGAAGTGGGTATCTGAGACCCCAGTGTTCCTCGGTATGATAAAACAGAGGCACTTGCCAAGAACCGGAGGAATCGGAGATGGTTGGGCGGTCCCGAACCGAGGCACACGGCCTGACGGCTCCGAAAACCGGGAACCGGGCTCCGAAATGGGCAAAATGGCCTACGGCCACGAAATGTAGCCCACGGCCACCGAGAGATAGCCTACAGGACTACTCCCTTCCCTCAGGAAAGAAAACAGAGAAAACCGAGTCTGGTTCGCAAACCGAGGCAAGGCACAGAAGAGGGTTCGGAAGTCCGGAGGCAGGGCGCACGGCCGCGACTCTGAGACTTCTGAACGAGCACAATATGCAACATCACTGAGCGCTCAATCGGTGACGTCTGAGTCTTAAGGTCGGTCAAAAATGGGGTGTCTACAACCATGCATGCCTTGCATACTTGTCTTGTAATGCCATATTTTGCCTCAACATGCTTTAGGCTTTGACCCTTGTTCTAGCATGATTTTGGCCAAGCTTTGTGAAGCTTTTGTGTATGTTTTGGTATGCTTTAGCTCTGTTTTTAGTTGCTTTGGCCATGCTTGACATGCTTTGTATAGCCACCTTGCATTTTGGCTTGCTAGTCTCGGGTGTATGAGTGTTGAGCATGCATTGTTTGGCTTGTTTCAGTGGTTTGGCACCACTTATAGCATCATTTCAGTCCCCATGGTATGCTTGTATGCTTGCATTTGATGCTCCTTTAATGCTTTAAAAGGTTGTAATCTTGTGCTCCATGTTTGGCCTCTTTTGTATGCTTCCATGTGTAAGTCATTTAGATGCCATCTAAGTGGGTTTTGATGTTCATTTCAACATGCTAAAACTCTGATTTTAGTTGTTTAAATCATGCCATGTTTGGTCTTGCTAAGTGTAGTTCAATGCCTCTTTGGTGAGCCTTAGGCTTTAGGCTTGGTTGCATGATATGCTTGCTTTGCTTAGTTGGTTTGGAACCTCTTATAGCATGATTTTCAGAGCTCAATATGCATGCCATTAATCCATGGTTGTCCTCTTTTAAGTGTGCTTAAAAGTTGCCCTTTGGTGCTTAAGTTTTGAACCATGTGTGCATTCATGTTTGTGTGTATTTTGGCCCTCATTTCCTTAGCATTTGGCCACTGTTTTGGGCTTGTTTAGGAGCTGTCCAAATTAGTTTAAGTCCCTCCTTTGCATATTGTTGCATGCTCACCTTGTGTGTTGTTGCATACTTGGACTATCGCACGTGTTGCATGCTTGAATCATGTTGCATTTGGCATGCAATCTCCCTTGATTAAGTTGCTTAACATGTTGCATGCCTTACATGCTTGCTTGTTTAGATTACATCTTGCATGATTGGTCATTAGCATAGTGGTCCATGCCTTGCATGCTTGTTTGCTTAGGTTGAGTGCCTAGTGCACATTGCTTACTTGCATGCTCGTGTTGCACATCTAGCTAGCATGCTTAGGTTGCATTTGGCATGCATGCCTTACCTCTTGAATCACCATGATAGAGGTTAGGCCATTTGTTTGTTTGGTTTGCATTACATTTGAAATCAAGATGCACAACTTGCCTTCTTGGGCCATCACGCATCGAAATGCGCGATTGGTGGTTCGAGAATCAAGGAACATCCTCCTTTGAGTCATAAACATGATAAGGGGTGTGTTGGTGCACACATTTGCTTGAAATGCATTACCATACCTTGTTTGTCCTCTGTTGTTGTCAAAGCAGGATTCTGCAGGCATAGATGGCCGACCGACCTCATTCAGTGCCGACCGGCCATCCATTTATAGCCGATGGCTTCATTTGTGGTCGATGGCCACTTACCTTTGGCCGGTGGTGTTCCACAGTGTTCAGAGAGTGTTCTTTGGGAATTGTGCCATATTCAGAGGAGCAGAGTAGGGTAAACAGAGGCAGCTTGTGCATGGCATTGGATTTCCGAGCGAAGCCAATCCGAGCACGCGTGCATCCCTCTTCCCAAGGCCCTTTAATGCTTTCCTTAGCTTAATTGATTTGTTAATTAATTAGGTGGTCTGTAACTATTTAATTAGCTTGTTAGTTGATTAAATTGTATTATTCTTTTGGTCCCTCCGAGCGAGGGCGAATTTGAAATAAATGTGGGTGCGTGTGTGCATGTCTTTCAACCCCCACTTCTTTCTCCCTTTTACTTACCTGCTTTGATGGTTAGTATTAAGGCATGTTTAATTTAGCATACCTTCTGCTATGTATGCGTGCATCATTCATCAGTCTTGCATGCACCGGGCTCGGTGCATCATGCTAACCGCATAGCATTTCAATTCCAAACTTGAATACGTGCATCGAGTTGTCGCATTTCACATGTCATCCTTAGATTAGCCGAGCCTATTCTAATAACATTCTGTATGCGATGCATTAGCCATTTGTTAACTTGAACTAGGATCATGCATGATTACTAATTAGTTCATTGCTTTGGCACGAAGTACGATGTAAGTATTTATGCTTTAGCATCTCGCATGAGTGTGAATGTTAACATCACAGCATGCTTACGATGTGGCTATGTGCTTATGTGATATTACTGCTTGAATGCTTGTGGGTGAAGGTTGGATTGTTTGAGTTGGAACAACTCATTGAAATCCGTGTTTTAGCCTACTCGCGAGTAGCAAATTCCATACCATTTTCCAAACGAACGGATATGCAATGCTTTATTCCAAATTAGGCGATCTAGTCTATACTTTTGTGTTGTACGCATCATATAGTAAATCTAGGCTAATAACCGGAATAAGAGCACATAACGTTTTCAAAACAAGATATCATGGTTAGTAGAGGCCGATCTTTGATTGGGCGAGCGGGGGTGCTCATAGCTGACGTTTCCCAATCGTACCCAAGTTCCCGAGCCGAGGCAGCTTTGGTGATGACGGACACGTGGCCTTTGGCAAACGAGTCAAGATTTCCTAAATTGCCCCATAAAAAATATTTAGGCGGCGACTCTGTATCTGGCAAAGCAGTCCATGTTTGGCACTTCTTTACAAAAATCTATTTTCCAAAACGATTTGCCGGATTTGGACTCTTTGGTTCAGATTAAGAACCGTGACAATTTGAGTCCGAACTGTAGCATTGAGGCCCATGCGGGCGAGTCTACAGCAGGCCTGATACCCAAACTTGTAAACTGATACATGCATTCCTGTAGAGGCCAACTCTAAAGCACATAACAAACAAGTGAGAGCCAAAACACCCCTATGGTGGGGTAGGGTTTCCCTGTTCTATTTTGTCAGGAGCTAGGGTTTCACTATGCACGTAGCGGTTTCAAGCAACCTATAATCGGGTAAGCAACCTATCCTAGTTTGGAATGGTCACTATGGATTCCGAATATGCACTAGGTTGATTGGTCAAAAAGGGTGCCCCGGTAAAAACCGGAGTTTGTGTTCCCATCGTGGCAGAGCTCGTAACCGGTCAGCCTTATGGCACGCTTCTCAAAGCGAGCCTCCGGCAAACCATTCAGGAATAGCAGACGGCAAACACGGTGTCCCAGGCGCACCAATGCAAATGCAATGCAAAGAAACACAAGAGTGTAGTCAAGACAAGATATCATGAGTTCGAGTCAAGTTCTCCAATCCCCAGCGAAGTTGCCAGAAGCTATAGACGTCCCCGAACGTCCCGAGAGGGAATCCCGTTTTATTCATTGGGGCTCACTATAGTTCAGGACTCAATGTCACGGTCTTGTATCTAATCTCGCAGAGTGCAATGCAAGACCGATGAATCATCAAAGAGTCCAAATCCGGCAAATCGTTTTGAAAAACAGATTTTTAGAAAGAAGTACCAAACATGGACTGCTTTGCCAGATACAGAGTCGCCACTTAAATATTTTATTTTGGGGGAATTTAGGAAACCCTTACCCTAAGGCCATGTGTCCGTCATCACCAAAGTTGCCTTGGCTCGGGAACTTGGGTACGATTAGGGAAGGTCAGCTATGAGCACCTCCGCTCGCCCGATCAAAGATCGGCCTTTACTAACCATGATATCGAGTTTTGAAAACATTATGTGCTCTTATTCTGGTTATTAGCCTAGAATTACTATGTGATGCACACGGCATACAAGTATAGACTAGGTCGCCTGAATTGGAACAAAACATCTCATGTTCGTTTTGAAAAACAGTTTGAAGGTGCTACTCGCAAGTAGGCTAAGACGTGGATTTTGCCATCCTCAGGTGGGCTTAGAAAACATGATTTTGCCACTCTCAAGTGGGCTTAAAACTCTCAATTGGTGAATTGTTCCAATTCAAATAACCCAACCTTCACCCACAGGCATTCAGATAGTTATATCACATAAGTACATAGCCTCATGGTAAGCATGCTATCATGGCAGTCACTCACACGCATGGAAGGATGCTAAAGCATAAACACTTACCGAGTACTCCGAGCCAAAGAAAGAGGCTAATTAGAAATCATGCATGAATCCTAACTATGCTAAGAATGCCTAATGCAACACATGCAAGATGCAACTAAGATAGGCTCGGTTATTCTAAGATGGCATATGAAATGCTACAAAAATCATGTATTCAACTTGGAATTGAAATAAGATGCAATTAGTATGATGCGCCGAGCCCGGTGCGTGCAATACGAATGAATGTATGCAAACATGCTAACATGAGGTATGCTAATCGAAACGTGCCCTAAGACTAACCATTGAAAGTAGGTAAGTAAAAGGGAGAAAGACGTGGGGTTGGAAGACATGCATCACACACACGCACGCTTATTACAAAATTCGCCCTCTCTCAGAGGGGCCAAAAGAATAATACAAACCAAATAAATAATTAACTACTCTAGCTAATTAATTATTACAGACCCTTAATTAATTAACAAATTAATTACAAAAATAAACTAAGTATGAAATTAAAGAGACCGCCGCAGCTCTGCCTCGAAATGATTGGATGATGCATGCTCGATTCGCCTCGCTCGGAAACCCGTTGCCATGCCCACTGTCGCCTCTGTTTGCACTGTTTTATGCCTCTGAAAGCTGCACAAATCCCAAGACTGCTTCCGAACCACTTCCTGAGCATTGTGGGAGGTCACCGGCCAGTAGATAGGGCCACCGGCCATTGAAACATGGTAATCGACCATTTGTATGACTATCGGCCAGATATTTTTGGTCGATCGGCACTTGATGTAGTCGGTCGGCCAATGATTCCTGCAGAATCCTGTTTTGCTGCAAGAGAGGACAGACAGTGCATGGCAAGGCATTTTCAAAGCAATGTGTGCACGACCACCCTCCCTATCATGCTATGAACTCAAAGGAGTGTGGCTTTCGACTCTTGGGCCATCAATCACGCATTTCAACGCATGATGGCCAAAGGAGCCAAGTGTGCATATCAATGTAAAATGGATGCACAAAACAAATGGATGCCACACACTCTATCATGTTCGATCAAGAGTGACGGCGACCGAAGATTGAGGCACGTTTCGTCACTTTAAGTACGAACGTCCCTCCTTCCTCACGTTTGGTTTGACACCCCAAACCAAACACCATGTAATGCATGTATGCTAAATACAATGCGATATGTAAATGCAATACAAGGTAATGCAATGTAAGCATGCCAAATGCAATGAGACTCGAGTATGCACACAAGACTAAGGTAACAAGCATGCCGGATGCAATGCAACCTAAGCATGCAAGTTAAACCAATGTAGCATGGGCACACCAAGTATGCAACAATGTTGTGTAATGCAACTAGCTAAGCATCATGCAATATGCTAAACATGCAAACATGCAATATGCTAAACATGCAAACATGATATAATGCAAGTATGCAAATATCATGAAAGCAAACATGCTCAATGGACCTAAACTGAAATGGGTGGACCTCGGCCATGCCAAAACAATGGCCATAGTACCAACATCATGGCACCAAAAGGGCAAAACTCACACATGCATGTAAAGACCCATAAGCTAGGCAACAAAGCACCATCCTCAAGCGTGAGCAAGACATGGTAAACATGAGAATGTGGCGATGTAATAAGCTCTGAAATGATGCCAAAAGTGATGCCAAATCACACACATAACACAAGCAAGGCGTGCTAATGGAGTTAAAGTTCAAAGCTAGCCAAAGGACTTGAACCATGACTATGTCAACCAAGCCCCAAAGGGGCAAGGTGACCCAAAACAGTCCCGAGGCAGACCAAAATGAAGCCAAAACACCTATGGAATGAGGCCAAAACATGCTAGAAAGGTGAGCACAAAACAAGACGGATACAAGGCCAAAAAGGGCAAATGCACTACACCTCTAACAATTGAACATGGCATGACTTAGAGCAATAAAGTCAAGTTAAAACACATCAAAATAAGCCCCAAAACCCAATGAGAAGGTCTCCCAAAGACCTAATCATGGAGGGACATGCAATGGTCCAAACATGGAGCATGAAACAACACCTCCCCAAAGCGTTGAATGGATGGAAAATGCAAGTATACAAGCATGAAACATGGACTGAAATAGCATGATAAGTGATCCCAAATCACTGAAATAGCCCAAATGAAGCATGCTCATGACTCATACACCCAAACCTAGCAAGCTAAAATGCAAAGTGGCTATACAAAGCATGGCAAGCATGACCCAAAAGACCAAAAACAGAACTTAAGCATGTCACAACATAGCTAAAAGCTTCATGAAGTCAGGCTAAAACATGCATGCACGATGGCCTAAATGCATGATACATATTATGACCAATAGAGGGGATTACAAAGCAAGTGCATGATGCATGCAATAGGCTATCAATCCGACCAAAAACAGAGGTATAATATGATAAACTAACACTAAATACCCACCGAAATGAAGCCAAATAAAGCTAAGCAAACATGCTACCTTTATGAGCCCTAAATGCAAGCAAATGAGACACAAAGGGAGAGGGGTGTCCCTCCCCTATTCATGACTTCAAAACCACTTCTCCACCACTAAAAATCCTCTGGATTTCAGTGGTGAGAAGGTCGAAATAAGGGGGTTCCAAAGCCCAAAGAGAAAGGCACAAAAAGAGGCCAAACAAGGCCTAAGAGGGTGTAAACAACCCCCAACCCAAAAGCAACCTTAAACAAACATCTTAAGCATGAAAATACAGAACTTTTATCAGTTATACACTAAGCTCAAAACAGCATGCAAGATAAGCTAAAAGCCAGTGCAAGAAAGGGGAATAAAGAAGGTAGTTCTCACCCTTGAAGAACACTTCAAGAACACCAACTCCAGCACCTTCTTTTGACCAAAACCAACTCAAAGACTCTGAGATCAAACCCTTAGCACCTCCACAACCGAAGTATAGTGTAACACTAGGTGCCTTAGTGCAAAACTAAGAACAAAACACCCTTTAGAACACTATTACACACACAAATGTAGAGAGAGGGGGGGGATATAGAGAGAGAGTGATATATATCATATATCAGATCATTCAACCTCTGGAAAGGGAGGGGAGGCCCTATTTTTATAACAAAATCATTTTACAAAGCTTCCAAGGGAAGCTAAACAAGGCTCAAATCCCTCCATACACGTGTATGGAGGGGAGGAATTGTGCGTGCCAGCTGTTCTAGCTGGCACAAAATATCTGTCAAAAGCAGATGAAAAGGGGTCGACCGGGAAATATGGCCAATTGGCCAAAATAGGTGGCCGACCGACCAAATATAGTGCCAATCGGCCAACACTTTTGGCCGATGGCAATAAAAAGGGGCCGGTGGCTTCAAGCCTTGGCCGGTGGGTTGAGGGGATGGCCAACAAGCCACCCTCTTCCCTTAGGAGCAAAAAACACAAGTGTTTGTGCACAACCAAGTACAAAAGAAACAAGTCGAGAGGTCTTGAGGCAAGGCGAGCGACCGAAACCTCCGAGAACTCAAGATGAACACGAACATGGATGATCACCGAGTGTTCAAACGGTGACGTCCAAGTCTTGAGGACGGTCAAAAAAGGGGTGTCTTCACCTCTAAATTTAGTATCACTAGAGGAAAGCAAATATAGTTGTTGATGCATTGATTAGAAAATTGATGGGAACTTGGCTTATCTACTCACTAAACAAAATGAAATGTTGCAAGACTTTGAGAAATCCGAGATTAAAGTAGTATTACATGAAAAAGGCGAAATGATAGCCGGCATTTTAGCTGAACCAACAAGTATTGATAAGATCAAATAGAAACAAAGGGAGGATGAGTTCCTCAAGAAGGTAATTGATGAGTTTGAAATGAATCTAAGACTGGGGTTTAGTGTGGAGAATGAAGTGTTGAAAATCCAAAACATATTGTGTGTTCCAAACATCTTTGATTTAAAGAAGAGAATTTTGAATAAAGCCCACAAGTTAGTGTTTGTGATGCATCCAAGCAACAACAAAATGTATCGGGATTTGAAACAAAGTTATCGGTGGCCCAATATGAAATGGGAAATTGCAGAATATGTGTTTAAATGTCTTCAGCGTCAGCAAGTTAAAGATGAACACCAGAAATCGGCAAGTCTACTTTAACCTCTCCCTATTCTGGAATGGAAATGAGAGCATATTATTGTTAGTCTGCCTAGAACCCCGAGTGGTATGAATTCTATCTGGGTTATAGTTGATAGATTGACTAAATCTGCACATTTTCTTCCAATTAAAACTACTTATGATGCTTATAGACTTGCCACTATATATGTTGATGAGATTGTCCGTTTACATGGAGTGCCGGTATCTATTGTGTCGGATAGAGATCCGAAATTTGTGTCTAGATTTTAGAGAAGCCCACAGAGAGCAACGGGAACAAAATTGAAACTTAGTACTGCATTCTATCCACAAACTAAAGGATAGTCAAAATGAACCATATTGACTCTAGAAGATATGCTTCAAATGTGTGCGTTAGATTTTCAAGGGAGTTGGAAAGACTACTTACCATTGGCAGAATTTGCATATAATAACAGCTTCCTCTCCAACATTGGTATGGCATCGTATGAAGCCTTATATAGCAGAAAATGTAGATCATCGGTCTGTTGGACAGAAGTCAGGGATATAGTCTTGCTTGGGCTTGAAATTGTACAAACCACCACTGAAAAGATCAAAGTTATCCAACAACAACTCAAGACAGCTCAGAGCCAACAAAAGAGTTATGCGGATGTTAGAAGAAGGCCTCTTGAATATGAGGTTGGTGATCACGTGTTCGTCCGTGTAATTCCAATGAATGGCCAATCAAGATTCAGTAAGAAGGGTAAGAACAGATTATTGACTGACAAGTGAAGCGACTGAGAAACAAATCCACTCTAATAGTGAAAGTAGAATGGAGAGACCATTATAGAAAGAAAGCAATGTGGGAAAAAGAAGATGAGGTGCGACAACGCTACCCATGTCTGTTTCCAATGGAAGGTAACATTAGTTTGGAGGACCAAACTTCCTAAAAGGGGAAGACTGTGATAACCCCATTTTGTGTTATGCCATTAATCTTTAATTATATTTGTGATTATGTGCTTAATATGATTTTGGTTGCTAAGCATGTGATTATATGCACTTTTGAAATCATATCTGTCATATATTCTGATATAATTTGAAATTGAGGGCCGTAGAGACAACATAAACCACAATTGACTGTTCCGTTGTGATTAACATAATTTTTAGATCCTACGGTAAAATTTAATTAAAAATTGATTCGGATCAAATTAATTAGATTAACTTGATCAAAATAAGTGTAATTGATTAACCTTAATCAAGTTGGATTAGTCTAAGCTAATGACCTTATATAAATATGTTAAGTAAATGCCTAGGCTTATAATTTTGAGCTCTTCTTCAGCAACTTGGCTGAGGTTAGCATTCTAGAGAGAGAATAGTGAATTCTAGAGAGAGAGGGAGCTCATCCTTGAAGATTTGCTCAAGTAATTGGAAGATTGTGAAGACTAACTCAAGTTCTAGCTAGAATTGAGAGAATTGAAGCCTCTAGGTGAGTTTTTGAAACATAATTTGTGAGTTTAACTTCATAATTACATGGATTCAAGAAGATAATGAAATGAGTTGCATAAATTGAGCTTAGGATGAAGAATGTGGTGCTACATCATACATACATGCATGATTTTGTAATGTTTCATGATTTTTAGTACCATTCATATAATTTGAAATGAAATTAGAAACTATCTTTCACATGCATGCATAATTCACAAAGTTAAGGAACTTAATTGTATGTGTTTGACGTCATGGAAAGGAATTTGAATTAAATTAGGACATGCATGGTGAATTCCCTAAGTTTGGGCTTTCATTTTGTAAACTAAGCTAATAATTATGCTTATAAATGAGTATAGGAAGTCAAGAGTATGTCATGTTTGAATTTGGAGCCTTGAAGTTGTGTTTTGAAGATCAAACAAAATTCTGAAAATTCCAGAATTCGAGCAGTTTGCTCGAGCGGTTCGCTCGAGCAATGGAATTGTTGCTTGAGTGTACATTTCGAGCTTCCAGTATTTTTGCAGATGTTGGAGGTTGGCTCGAGCAACCAAAAGACCGTTCAAGCAACCACCCTTTATTTTTGGTCTTGGCTTGAGCAACCAAGAACTTGGCTCGAGCGTAAAAATTGAGTATCTAGTACTTTTGCAGTCTTCACAGACCGCCCGATCGACCAAGTGTGCGCTTGAGCGAAGTACTGTATTTCAGGAAACTTTAAAAGGTTGTATTATGTTCCGTTCTTTTTTCATTTTTGAGCATTCTTAGGCACACATTGAGCATCCTAAATGAACTAAAGAGTTAGAAAGAAGCATAAGAAAGATAAATGAATTAAAGAACGGATTAAATTGTATTGTGACCTGATTTCCGTATGTGCTATGAATTGTGTAAGGTCAATTACGAGGACGAATCAATCATCTGAATACTGTGAGTAATATCTTAGTAGAGATAGTTTCATGTATGTTATTTTCTAAATATTACCTGCGTATGTGGTAAGTTTTCCGAACTCATGGATTTTACATTATGAATGAGTATTCTACCTGTCTGATTCGTAAAAGGCTCGTGGCTATGAAATGGGCCCAAGGCCGTATGGTATATTTGACAAGGACACAGAATGGACCTAAGGCCGTTTAGGATATTTTACAAGATAGACCTAAGGTCATTTTACATATGAATTGTACCGAAGGTCGTTTTGTATGATTGTTAAATGGACAAAAGGTCATTTTGAATAAGAAATTTATTAGACCAAAGGTCATTTTGAATATGAATACGCATGTGAACATGATCATGACTATGGACCAAAGGTCATTTTGAACAAGGAATTGATTGGACCAAAGGTCGTTTTAAATGTGAATACGAATGCGAACATGATCATGATTTTAAGCGCGTGCGTGAATATGAATTTGGAAATGATGGAACTAAGGTCGTTTTGTACATGTGATTTGAAGGACCAGATGGCCATTTGTGTATGGATCCATTAAATGTGAACATGATCTTGAATTTGAATATGCGCATGAACAAGAATATGGAAATGTTGGACCCGAGGTCATTTAGTTCATATGTTATGATTAGTTATGAAAAATGTTTGGACCTAAGGTCGTTTTGACCCTTTGATATGCCTTGAGCATAAGGAATGGACCTGAGGTCGTTCTGTCTTGATAATGACTAACATGTGTTACTCATGATTATGATTTACCTATTTAAGAGTCTCACTCATAAACCTCTTTACTTTGGTATTATTCACTAGGCGTTAGCTCACTCTTTATCTATATGTATGTAGGTGAGCAACGGGATGTCTAGCCCCAGCCCTAGTGATCTTGTGAGAGAACCAAGTCTATGTGGAGTCAACCAAGGTTGCCTCATGAAAGAGGCTTTACTTTTGATTTTCCTTTTGTTTTCTTTTGTGGTCATGTGTGACCAAGTTTGTATATAATCTTGGTTTTTGTTAAGACTATTTTTGAATGATCCTGGACATATGTATACATAGATATATATATATATATATATATCTACAATGACTGTCTAGTGTGAGTTATTATATACATGACAAAAGTTTTTTGTTATGCCATGTACGCACAACTCATTGGACAAAATTTAAAGTTCTGCTTTCGTAGCTAGCCCCATATTATTAATTTTTAATGGATTTCTGTCTGAAGCCATAGCTAATCTTATGATTACTGGCTAGTTATGATCCTAACCGCTAGGGGTGGGTTCGGTAATGACACCCATGATAGATAATTGTAAATAGTCTCCCTTGAAATCTCAAATTTGAACTCAAATTTTAAGCTATAAGCCATACATGTCTTAACTTGAGTTCTCTTCTTTCCAAACCATAACAAGATGGCATGAAATGTATAAAACCATGAAAAACCTTCAAGTTCTTGTCTTCTAAACCTCATGCATGTATGAAATTCAAAAAATCTTAACTAAAAAATGAAGAATCATGCATGCATGTACATAACTCAACTCAACTCTTCCAATTCATGGTAATTCTAGCCTCCAAGTCTTTTACCAATTTCGTTCAATTTCTCTTTTCTCTCTCTAGAGGTGTTGAGTTCTTCCTCTCCTCTCTCAAAATATCAGCCAAGTTATGTTTATAAGTTCTTTTGGGCTTATGTAGCTCATATATATATATGGGTAATTAGCTTAAGTTAATTAAGCTTACTTAAGACTAATTAATCCCACTTAATTCTAATCAATTCCAATCAATTGTTTTAATTATTTTGATCTGAATCAAATTTTAATTAAAAATTCAATAAAATTCTAAATATTCTAATTAGCCTATAGGGCTAGTCAATTTCTGTTTGTAAAGCCATTAAGGTTCTCAATTTCTATCTCGAAGTTGGCAATTCTAACAGATATTCCATAAACAAACAAATATTCACACTTAAACATATAATTAAGCAATTAAACTCACACAAACAAATATATATATATATATATATAAATAATGTACGCGTTGGGGGTCGTCACAACATCACTCTCAACAGCTAAGAAAGTAGCAAGAAGGAGATTAAACTCACCCCGACCATGCGGATCATGCACTGGCAACAAAGCTCTATCAACTTGGTTCCCCAGGAAATAAAAATAGTCACCACTCGAGGTACACACCGTAACTCTTTGACAGTAACAATTAATGATGGCGCAATAGGATGACAACCAATCTATGCCGAAAATAACATCTAAACTCGACATGTCAATCGATACAAAAGAAAAAGGAAGTCGGCGACCGACATTCTCTATCTCAAAATACTAACACCCCTAGTCTAACACAATCTCACCACCAACAGGTGACTCTACCTTGAGTGGAGACGCTAACTAAGCTACTTCTAACCCAATGATGATGCGAATGCAGACGAAATGAAATAATGCGATGCACTAGTATCAATCAACACATTGGTAATAGAATAACACAATAGGAAGTTACCTCTCACTACCGAAGGTGCCAGCAACAAATCTAGCGTGGTAACAGCATATGCATGCCCCGTAGGCCTTTGCTCTACCTGCTCAGCCCTCAGAGCATCAGTTTAATACACTGACTAAGCCGAATAGGCTCCATGATTGGCCATCGAGGACTGAACTGGCAGTGTAGGCTAATGGATTTGTGTTTGCCTCGAACTAGACACACCAGATGTTCCACCCTACTGATGAAAAAACCTCTTTATGTGCCCTGCCTGCCCACATTGATAACAGGTAGGCGGCTAGCCTCTCCCTTGATTCTGGCTCTGAGAACGCGTTGCAGACGATGCAGACTGTTGCCCTCTTCCTTTCTGTGGGCAAACTAAGGACTTGTGGCCCTGCTGACCACACTTAAAACAAGTGATCCCACATTGACCACCTCTCCCTGACCCAGAACTTTGTACAGGAAAAGTGCATCTAGACTGTGCTCCATGGGATTACTATGGGGTGGAAGCCCTCTGCCTCTTACTATCCCGAGTCTCCCCCTGAACCTCCTGATCCTCTGTCTAGAGCCCCTCATAAGCTCCTCCTCCGACTGAACCACGGTCTCAAGGTGTGTCGCCAACTCCACAAAGCATCCATAGTCCGTAATCATGGGCCCAGCCACTTTGAAAAGAAGCCTAGTCCTCAATGTCTTCTCGAACTCAATGCAACGGCATTCTTCCGTCGCCATAAGTTTTGGTGCGAACCTCGATAAACTGGTAAAGACAACTTCAAACTCGGCCACCGGTGTGTTAACTTGCTTGAGCTTCAAAAATTGCTCTCTCAACTTCTCCTTAGCAGTGGGAGGCAAAAACTTATCCTGGAAGGCGTTGACCTCCCAAGTCACTCCAATATGACCATGTCCATACTTCCACCACTGGCCTGCATCTCCCTTCAGCTGGAAAGATGCCAAGGTCACTCTCGCATGTTCCAACCACTCATCCACGTTCAATGGCTCCTGTGGATCCCTTAAAAACTCATCCAGATTAGACCGGAGGAACTCCCTCTTCAGAAATGATGGCCTTGTCTCAGCAACATGAGCCTGGACTTGATTCTTAGCTCTGAGCATGTCCATGGATTCCCGTAAAGCTCCAATCATTTCACTGGCCAAAGCACCCATGGCCTGCTGTTCGGCCACATTGGCCAAATCAACCCCTTCCTCCTATGCCGACATATCATCCGGTAACAATATCTCCTGTCGTCTAGGACTGGCACGCCTACCACCACCATGTCCACATCTTGACATCCCAATGAAGGTAACACAAGAGATTAGCACATTTACAAATGTGCCGAAGCTAACTCACTCGCATCTTAATGCAGTGGACAACAATTAATTGACTCCACATAAACACATACGAATTTCCTTTATAGATAATAATCATCCTGCGACATTGCCAAATAGCAGTCATCAAGTGCTATTCTAACAGGACTTCTAGAAACTCGTAGACCCAATCAATATCTTAGAAATTAAATCTCATACCTATCTAATCACATAAGCATGTTATCACATAGCATAGTAGGTTTACTTCTACACAAACTAGCAAGATAACCCATTGTGGTAAAAACCACATCCCACAATCCTAAAGTATGCAAACCCAGTAGGTCTGATACCAAGTTGTAATGCCCCAAAATTAATAACCATAACTCAACACGCAATATTAATTAAATAACAACACACTTCTAAATATGATAACTTTACATTCATATGAATCAATAGTTACAAAAGATGGCACATGCAACTATACATTCATAAGCCTTAACTCTGAATCTATAGCATGTGTCATAAACAAAGCATATGAAATAAAAGTCAAAACAAATAAATTAATGCCCTAATGGCTTCAACTTTCCAAGACGGTGCTTGGTTACAACAAAAGTGAGTTTAAACTCAATACAAATAAAGCCATAGGCTTGTACAAAATAAATACAACAATGGCGAAAAGCTCTTGGCTCCAAGTCCTCCCAAGCTACTGTCTTGGCGAAGGCATATCATCAGCACCTGAAAATGGTTTTCCACATAGGGTGAGCCAAAGCCAGTAGAGATACTCTAATAGAGTGTATGAATCTTAACAAAGTTATAAGGTGAATGCATATGCAGTGCTCGTGCCATAACATTTTATATATCTTTCCAAAACCATGTAATGCCAAGTTTATATCACAATTCATGAAATCATTTCCTTTATAATAGAAAACAGGGCAGTGGATACAATACTGGGAATCTTTAGGTACGTGTCTGTAAGTAGGCTATACAAGCACTACCAATTGCCATTTTTACTGGTACTAACCGGAAGGCTCGTCACCTAATCGTGTAGGTTTTTTTACTTTCATCAAGGACACACAAGCCATCAATAATAGCACAACCATACCCCTATCCAGATTCACCAAGGTATTCACCTCTTTTTCTCAAAACAATATACATTTTCAATGTGTTACACATGCAACAATGCTCAATGCAAATGAATGAAAAATTAGTTTCAATTCTCCTAATTGTCATGTATTTTTACCAGAATCATAGCTATCCTCCACCGATAGCCCAAAACAGATATCTCTAAACAGGTAGATTATTTCCAATAAAGATAAACTTTCTAAAATTTCAAGATGGGAGCGATAATAAATACCCAACTCCACCATCATAATCATTATTGTCATCATCATTTCAATTCCATAAAATCCAATATAATTTCCATTTCCCCTTTTACAAATCAAATATTTACAATCTAGGGAAAAAATCCCCCTTCCTTTAAAAATCAAATCCAAGGGTGAAATCCATCATTTTATCACAACTCAACCACAAATACACTCCCACAATCATTTCCAAGAAAACCATTTGAAAATCCCTCTTTTGATTTTTAAACAAAAACCCTAGATCTGTTCAAAAATTCCAAAATTTCATGATTTCTTTAGAAAGATTAATAACCAAGTTAGAAACCATACAAAGTGTGGAGAAATCCCTATCTGAATGATATACGCGCAGATCACTCGAGTGACCAGATATAATAAGTGAGACCGCTCAAACGAACAAAGTACCACTCGAGCGCACAATGACATACTCTCAGAAGTTTTGCAGACAAAAGCTAATCGTTTGAGCGCAAAAAGGACCTCTCGAGCCAAGATTTCTCGAGCACAAGAAGGACCGCTCGAACGAGAAAAGCACCCTCCTAGTACTTTTGTAGGCCTGCATAAGTATTGAGAGTTCTTGAAGACTGCTCAAGCGCAAGAAGAACCGCTCGAGCGAACTGACCAAAACTTGGGCAAAGACTCCTTTGAAAAACGAACTCCCAACCTATTTCAAATGCAACCACAATACTCAAATAACCCAATTCAACGAGGAATAAGATAAACAATGATATAAACAACCACGTAAAGCAAGGAATCCAGATCCAAAATAATAAACGGGTCGAGTCTAAATCAGAATCATTATAGATTCAAATATATAACTACCGATGTGTGATTGTCTTGATTTTTTTTATAAATATTCTATGCAATGAGTCCTAGAGAGTGAATGATTTTGATCACCAAAATTGGTCTCGAAATGAGCCTACTAAACCCAAACGTTCTCTTAAGTTGAGATAGCTAACTAGAGGAAACCAAACCATATATATATACTTAAATATGTATATATATCATCTTTAACGTTTCAAGTTGAAGAATTCTACAAGATTGCAAGAGATGGTTTCACAATTGAGTCATACAACTTCGATAATTGCTATATTTCAAACTTTGTTTGCTGTATTTCGATGATTGTTTAGATCGAAACTTGAGATTGAGCTATGATGTGTATTTTGTTTGTTTCTTTGGATGAAAAGTGAATTTGTTAAAGATTTTTCAAGTGAGGTTGAAATTAAACAACGTATATTTTGTTTATTATGATTTCTTTTTATTGAATCTAATTTAATAATTGTGATTTTGTTTCTTTTTAAATTAATCTTACTTTGGTTTGTTTTGGTAATATGTAGCTTATGTTTTGTTTGCTGATACTCATAAAATTTTACTCTAGTTTGCTATGAAAATATGTAATGTCTTTTGTTTGTTGATACTCTGTTTTAAATTAATGATAAAATTTTACTCTATTAACATTATTATTCCATTGTTTTAATAAATTTTTTATTCAATATTTCTACTTAAGCTTGTTACCATTTGTAAGAGGGGAAAATTGGAAATATGAATTCAAATTTCCTACTCAAATCGCAAAGGGGGGAGAAACAAAAATAGTCCAAGTCCTAAAATTCTCGGATAAATTACATGTCTCTTAGAAGACAAGAAAGGCATGAAAGGTGTTACCAAAGTAAAGGAGGTTGATGCAAACCCCGATCTAGGGA
>JAPPVO010007927.1:0-44769 GCA_030407325.1 Camellia japonica
TTTTTAATAAAGTTATGTTATAATGTTTGATAAGCTTTGCTTTGCTTTGTTTTGAAAAGTATTTGTTAAGCATGAATGATTACCCCTATTTTGTGGTGTATCAAGTATTAGCTTGTTTTGGATGACATTCTTGGAAAGTCCTCCCATGCTAAGGGACGTTAAGCCCAAGTAGCATCGTCCTTTCGTGCTAGGGATGTTAAGCCCAAGTAGCATCGTCCTTTCGTGCTAGGGGACGTTAAGGCCTGTAGCATCGTCCTTTCGTGCTAGGGACGTTTAGAGCCCATGTAGCATCCATGTTTGAAAAGTCTCGGCCACCGACGGTCTATGAACGGGTGGATTGTTTGTCCGGAATGTCATCACCCCAAGTATATGTTGATGTTTTAGCATCCAAGAATGCTTTGAAAGTTTTGATTGATGAACTTGCTTCATCCCATGTTTTAACATAAGTTATGCCAAGTACATGTTTTGAACAAGCTAGTATGATATATGTATTGTTTTGACAAGATTTCGGGAATCATTCATTTAACCTTTATTACTGTACCATTCACTGAGTATCCAAGCTCACCCTCTCCTTATATATATATATGTAGGTGGCAAGCAAGAAGGCGGACTATTAGGTGATGCTAAGATGTTATGTGCAAGATGTTTGATTCATGTTTTGTATCGTCTTGAAGATTATGCTTCTTAGTTGTAATTCATATCTTTTATATACTTCGGCTTGAGAAGCCTTTTGATCAAGATGTAACATGTACTTTATTTTATTTGTATCCAAGTTGTGTAAACATATTAAGATGTATGTCATTTCATTTGATCTATGCACAGCTCTTATGGACTAATTAGATTTGTATATATTGCTTCCGCACATGCTAGCCCCATATATAATACTCTGATTGTGTGTGAATTTTGAAAGTTGGCCTTCGATAATCTCGGATTACTGGCCATCACGGCACCATTCTACTAGGGGCGGAATGGGGTCGTGACATGACAACTGATTATAGGTCTACTAACTTGTTTGCCATTTCTTTCATCTCGCTATCCCTCCTCAGGCATCAATCTTTCTATACCTAGAGGTCGTTTTCATAATAGTATTCGTCTCGGTCTACTTTCTTCAGTTGGTCTCTCTCTTGGCCGACTTCCTTCTCCACGGAATTCTGATCCCGTGGTCCTTTATTAGGGTTCTCCTCTCCATGTTAGGATCGGCATGTTTATCACTCCCTCCCAATCTTCTCTTTCTGTCCATCGTTGGCCATTTATTCTCCTTACATTCCATAGACGGCACCAAATTGTGGGTGCCGATTTCCGACCACACAACCAAACAGGGATCTTAGCTGGAGAGTATCGGCATAATACATTAAGCCCAAACAACCTGTTACAGAAAGATAAGAATCTGACGGTGGTTCATCCACCCGGGGGCACTCCAACGATCAAGTTAGTAATTATCTCTCAAAGATAGCAAATAGTGCTTAACTCACTTGACAGAACATAAAAGGTCTACCTTCGACCCACGATGGTGCCTTACTTTTATAGTCAGTATTAACTTGATTCTTGTAGAAGCCTAGCTTCAATGGACTTTGGCTCAATGCTCATCTCAGGCTCCCAATTAGATAGAGATAAACTCCCTAAGAGCTTTATCTATATCCAGACTGAGGTCCTCCCCCATTCTAGGACTCTTGTCCCTTATCTGCTTATCTCGGATTTCCGATATCTCGCACATGACCAAGCCATGTGGCACTCTCGCTGACACGTCGGCGTTGCCTCGGCCACATGTTGTTATTCACAAAATATGCCCCCACAGACTTGTATATCATTATTAAAAAAAAAATATAAGTATTCACATAATTCATCATACATTCCTATTATTCGCACAAACATGCCACATAATTCTAGAAATTTAACAGCTTTATACCAAGATACATAACTATACACACTATATTGGACTTCTTTCTAAACCAAACATTAAAAGCTTAAT
Organism: Camellia japonica; assembly: GCA_030407325.1. NCBI lineage: Eukaryota > Viridiplantae > Streptophyta > Magnoliopsida > Ericales > Theaceae > Camellia > Camellia japonica. Next base: position 1,970 of record JAPPVO010007927.1, read on the forward strand.
GTTTAATCTAGTTATTGAAAATTCCAAGACCAAACATGAAAATTCCAAAGCATTAAAGAAATCTGAGAGAGTTCATTCATTAACCCAAAATATTAATTAACCCATTGACAATTCAAGAAAGAAAAGTGAGGAACTACTAAAGAATTGCAAGGGAGAGACTTCATAACCTGAGTATCTGCTTGAGAAGCAAAATTAAAGAAATCTGAGACAGAGGATAAAATAAAAACACAGTTTAGTAAGAGCACTCCTCAACATTATATACGAATCTATTTTCATATTTGATGAGTAAGAATATTACCATTGATGATTAATGAGAAGCTCAACCCATTTGATTAAGATGAAATAAAAATAATTGTTGACATGAAATGTAACTGTAAAAAGGCAGAATGAGGTTTAATAATTGCCATAAAGAAAAATTAATCGTCACATAATTAACAACCTCATAACATATTTTAGTTAACAACCTACTTTAAGAAGTTCACCTGTGCATGAATATCACAGATGGGAAACTGAACTACTACAGAATAAAAGAAAATTATAATTTTTTTATGTCTTCAATATACATTAAAAAGGATAGAAGAAAAATTAAATACTCTCATAGAAATCTTCATCATTTTTCTCTATTGGCCAAAATGTAGAACTATTGCAATACATGATTTTGTGGTTGATTCTATATAGTAATTATGCATTAACAACAGTTAATTCTTATAGATTGTATTGTCCACTTTTTCTACTAACAACTCATGTATACCACCAAAAAAACCAACAAAAAAAAAAGAGTAAATTATAAAAAAAATATAAATTATACTACTTATGAATAAAAATTTTAGCAAAACTTCAATATAAGAATTTAATTACTAATTTTCATTTTAAAATGTGAAAAAAAATAAGTAAAAAACTACAATAAAAATTTATAAAAGGCCTCACCACACTGTAACTGAATAATTACAAATATCTTTTACCTTATCTATATAATTGCAAATGCCTTTTTTAATACACATCATAGAAAATTATACTACATAGTAGCTTATTTGCTCCAAGGAGTAATACTCTGATAAAAATCATATTAAAAAAAAAAAAACAAGGAGTAATACTCTCATAAAAATCATAAAAAAAAAATTAAAACAAATTTTTAAAATAAGTTTAAGTTTTTTCAAAAGTCTTGATAAACATCTAAAAAGTAATTTGTTTTTTTGAAAAAGTCCAAAAACAAAATTTAAAAAGCTAAAAAACTGGACTTTTTAAGAGAGGGAGAAGCCTAAACCTTTTAAAATAGCAGTTCAATAAAAGAGCAAATTAAAAACAGTTCACTAAAAAAAAAAAAAAAGCTCATCAAATAAAAAGGGTTATCAAATGTTCCCTTTTTCTTTTAGTCAACAAATTTCCTTCAAATCCTAAATCCTAAATCCAAATGCTGCCTAAGAGGGGGAAAAAAAGAAAAAGACCTATCACATTATAATTTTTTTATGTTTTCAATACACATTAAAAAGGATAGAAGAAAAATTAAATACTCTCATAGAAATCTTCATCATTTTTCTCTCTTGGCCAAAATGTAGAACTATTGCAATACATGATTTTGTGGTTGATTCTATATAGTAATTATGCATTGACAACAGTTAATTCTTATGGATTGAGAAGCAAAATTAAACCTAAACCCTAAAAACGTATACGTATCTATTTTCATGTTTGATGAGTAAGAATATAACCATTAATGATTAATGAGAACCTCAACCCATTTGATTAAGATGAAATAAAAATGATTGTTGACATGAAACTTAGTTTTCCTTAACCCCCATTTGAGAGAGAGAGAGAGAGAGAGAGAGAGAGAGAAAAGTGGGTGTTAAAACCCCATCAATTATTAAAGAGAATCTCAACCCAATTAATGTTAATTAAGTGCACTCCTCAACGTTGAAAATGAATACGAATCCATTTTTATGTTTGTTGAGTAAAAATATGACCATTGATAATTAAAGAGAGCCTCAACCCATTTCACTCGGATGAAATAAAAATGATTCTTAACATGAAATCCATTTTTCCTTGACCCCCATTTGATAGAGAGAGAGAGAAGTGGTTGTTAAAATCCCATTGATTATTTAAAGAGAACCTCAATCCAATTAATGTTAATATTAACTCAGAGTTTTTTTGGAACCTCAATCCATTAAGATGAAATAAAAATGATTGTTATCATGAAACCCATTTTCTTTTTAACCCTCATTTGAAACGTGAAATTCATTTTTCCATACTTTCCATTCAAAAGTTCTATTTATTTATTTATTTTTAATTATATGTTTTATAAGCAGTAAAACGGTGAAGAAAGTTCAAAACTTTCAATTTCCTTTTCCTTCATTTTTCTCAGATACCAAACAACAATGCATAAGATTCAAACTTCATTTTCCTCTCTCTCTTAACAATCAACAACCAAACTAAAAAAGGGAAAAAAAAAAAAGAAAAAAAAAGAGAGAGAGAATCCAAAAACAGAGATCAAAGTACTAACCAGTAGAGAAACAACAATCTACAAGTAAGAACAAAACACAATCAGAAATGAAACAAAAAAATTGAAAAAGAACAAAATAAAAATCACAAAAATAAAAAATTATGACGAACCGTCATTTTGTCAACCCAATTAATGTTAACATTAATTAAGAGTATCCCTCAATACTAAAAGCGTATACAAATCTATTTTCATGTTTGGTGAATAAAAATATGACCATTGGTAATTAAAGAGAGTCTCAACCCACTTGACTAAGATGAAATAAAAATGATTCTTAACATGAAATCCATTTTTCCTTAACCCCCATTTGATAGAGAGAGAAGTGGCTGTTAACATTAAAGAGAATCTCAACCCAATTAATGTTAACATTAAGTCAATTTTTTGGAAGCTCATTAAGATGAAATAAAAATAATTGTTTACATGAAATGGGTGTTGAAAGCTCAACCCATTTGATAGAGAGAGAAGTGGGTGTTGAAACCCTATTGATTACTAAAGAAAACCTTAATCCAATTGATGTTAACATTAACTCATTTAATTGAAAAAATAGAACCAAAAAAGAACTAAAAAAAAAAAGCACAACACATAATTTTTTTTTTTTTTTTTTGGCTTCAGAAAAAAAAACAATGGGTGAAGCTAGGGAAGAGCAAAATAAATCTGAGTGTCCTACCTCAAACTGAAGCTAGGGAAGAGCAGGAAAGAGCAAAACAATGGGTGAAACCAGGGAAAAGCTCTCTCAAATTGAAGGTATAATCGTGATATAAAGGCGCTGTTTGGGAAGAGCAATTGGAGGCTATTATAGCCTCAAATGAAAAATAAGCCAAAAAGCCCCACTATTCACCCCTTTTTATTAAAAAAAAAAAAAAAAATAGCCTCAGCTGCCGTGACAGTGTAGGCACAGCCTACACTATCAAAGTGTCAAATTGTTACATCACTTGGGAAATTACAATTTTGCCCCTTTACATCAATTTAAAAAATTATAATATTAGGGACAAATTAGTCATTTTAAATTCAAACATCATTTCAACACACTTTTCAATACAACAACTCAAATAAAAATCCATCTCATCTTCCCAAACACAAAAACTAAAATAGCCTACTAAAATAGCCAAAAAGCCTCTAAAATAGCCACTTCCCAAACGAGGCCAAAGATTGAAAAGTTGGATGGGTGGGGATGACGGGATGATGAAAAAAAAAGAGCTATGAATTGGAAAAAAAAAAAAAAAATAGAGGTAAAAAAATGAATGGAAAAACAAAAAGAATGTGAGGAGATAAGAGTGCTTTGTTCATCCTTATTGAGAGAGCTTTCTTCAGAGCTTTGTTCTTCCTTCTTCAGAGCTTGTTCCTTTTTCAAAGCTTCCTTCTTCAGAGCTTTGTTCATACATACATATGATGTGAAGTGCAATGGTTGGTAAGAGTTGATAGTTATACAAATTTGGACCATTGAATTATTTCTTAGATAAATCTAAACCATTGAATCTCTTTTGAATCTCAGCTATTATTTTTAAATTAGACAAATCTGGACCATTGAAGATAGTTTGTGAGAGAGATATTTTTGAAAATAAATCCAAGCCATTGCTTTTATATTAGACAGATCTGGACCATTAATTTGAAAGACATTTTCAAATGAGCCTTCCATTGTTATATAGATGGAAACATTTTTACCATTTGAATGGTGAAGCATCCTAAATGATAAAAATGTTGAATGTATTGATTTTTTGTATAACAACTAGTGGATGTCCGTATCTGAAGGTACGGTGTAAATTATGTTGAGATGAAAATACTATTGTAATTTATACGTATCATGTTAAAATTTGATAAAGACATTGAAATAATATAAAGAAATATTATTCTTCTTAAAGAACTTCTAACAATTCTACATGTACCACACGCTCTACAGAATTGAAATAAAAATAACAACATATTGCAAATCAAAATAGTGAAAGCATACCTGCCAAGCAAGTTAAGAAAAAATTATAAACACTAAACAAAACACACAAATTAAAACTATTGTACACTTGTTAACGCTTTATAATAAAAATAAATAAATAAATAACTACTAAACACCAAATAAAGCACACCAACAAGTGCTATGTGATCTCAACAAATTAAATTGAAAATTAAACATCAAACAATGTACCAGGAGCCTATACTCTGCAATTCTAAACAAATCAAATAAATCAATGCATACCAACTAGTACACTGCAATCTAAAAACAAATGCATGCACACCAGCTAATACTTTACAATCTTAAAAAAAAATAAAAATAAATTAAATACCAAACAATGTACACCTGCTAGTACTACTATTGCTAATCAAATTATAACCACATGAACAAAACAAATATTATATTGCCATACACTTGAGTAGATCATATATGTATGTTTTACAAAAGAGTCAGTTAAAGCTTTACAAAATATGTATATGCTTCAACCTAAAAGTATTTGGTTACACTAAGAAACAAAAAAGCGATACTAAATCAATTGTACATTTTTGAGAATTTTCATACAACCTTAAACAAAAATTAACAACCATATATGGAAATCAAATATTTTTTCCCAAATCAATTGTACATTTGGTTGAATTTTTTTGGATAATAAAACCATTGGTAGCAAATCGGATAAAAAAAATCTAAAATTTAATTTAAATACTTAACTGGTTACAATCAAGATGATAAGAGATAAAAAAATAAAAAATCACATAAAAAAATGCAATCATTAAGAGTAGGGAAACAATCATCTACGAATTAAGAAAACATTGAGACGCTCATATCGATGAATTTAGTATGCCAAATCTATTGTGTTTTTCTAAACATGCCATGATCATTAATAATAATTATGTTTTAATAATTAAAAAAAACATAATTTTTGATCAAGTTAAACGTAAATAAGTTATAAAAACACATACAAAATATATCCCTCTAAGACAAATTAGACATTTTCAAAAACCTTCACTTGTACATTCGGTTGAATTTATTTGGATAATAAAACCATTGGTAAATAACTATCATGGATAGATATAATTAAGATATAAACATTTAAGATAATAATTAAGATAATAGTAATAAAAACATAAAAAAAAGGGGGGGGCTTACCTTGCAATTTTAGTGAGAAGTTTGGTGGGAATTTATAAAAATATAAACATTAAGGGTAGGGAAATAGTTATTTACGAATTAGAGAAACACTGAGATACTCATATTTAGTAGGGACAAAAGTCCCACTTATGCAAAATCTATTGTGTTTTTCTAAACATGCCATGATCATTAATAATAATTATGTTTTAAACAAAAGAACATAATGAAATTTGTAACGCCCTCAAAATAATACATAAATCCCATCATTTTAGACATGCAATGGTATAAAGAAATCAACACCTTTTCATTCATTAGAGTAATTCTTACAACAGTATTACATGTTAACAACAAAAGCAAGTGCCCTTTAGGCTTACAGCTTTTCAAGTTAACACTTGGTACACAAAAGAAGAGTACTAACTCTATACAGAATAAGCCCTTGGCTTGATATACATGTAATACAAACAAAATAATCAAAAGAAAGTCTTCAACTCTCATATCCATCCAAGCTAAGTCCTTGAAGGTGGCATGCTACCAGTACCTGAAAATAATGTCCCATATAGGGTGAGTCAACGCCCAGTAGAGATATGCTAAACACAGTATGAGCAGTAACTAAGACATTAGCAATTGATAAATGTTTAATTTCCATAAATCAATTCATAACCCATTTCCATTACATGACCACTATGTTCATCTTTCATTTCATTTTTCATATCTCATCATTTTTCCCAATTTACATCAACGGCCCAGAACCTGGCCAACCACTTATATGAGGCAATGACTCATATTAAACGCTTCTCGTTTTACAATAGATAAACATACTAGTTGTATCAACATCTCAACAAATAAGCATACAAGCTGTATTCACATTTCAACAGATAAGCATATTAGCTATATCAACACTTCCAAAGATAAGCATATGAGCTGTATCAACATTTCCATAAATAAGCATATGAGTTATATCAATACTTTAACTGACAAGCATATTAGCTATATCAGTGGAGTCCATCCCCTATCTCCTCCCAAACAACATCCGGTTTAGAGGTCCATCCCCTATCTTCCCCTAAACCGTGGAGTACATCCCCTATCTCCTCCACACACACAACGTATATACACATAGGTCATATACACAATCAATCAATACATAACGTTAATGTATTCTATCAACCGTCATACTCTATGACAAATCCAATTGGTTAGTTTTAGTTTGCCTAATCATCATGCATTGTCTACAACAATCAAAACTACCTTCCACCGGTAGCCCAAGCAATTATTTCTAAACAGATAATAAAAGCTCCAACAGATAAATTATCAATGTTTTCAAAAGTGAGCGATTAATAAATTCAACTCCACCATTTTACAATATAATGAGTCAATTTCATTATTTCCAACTCAATTCCATATAACCACAATTATCCCAAATTAATTATACCAATTAATTTATACAACAAATTAGGGTTTTCTACCCCATTTCCAAATATTGACCCAATGGTCTATATATCAACAACCAACAACAATATCATTATCTTGAAATCCAAAATACACATTTTTAGAATCAAAATAACAAACCCCTTTTTAACATTTTCAAACCCTAACTCCCAAACTCAACCATTTAACAAAATGCCCAAAAATCTATGTCAAAACCCATAGTAGTGAGTAGGAATCCCTACCTCAAAAGATGAAACCCAACGAAGAAGATGACGAAAATGAAGATGCACCAAATCCTGAGATTCTTGGATCAAAAGATAGCCCACGACGATCAACAACCTTTTTGTAAAGGTCAAAGGTTTGGAAAACACTCTAGTTAGATCAACACTTAGAGAGAAGTGAAAACTTTAGAGAGAGAAGCTCTCAAATGGAGTTTTTGAAAAGTAAGAGAGAGAGTGAGGATGTAAAAAGTGATTTAGAAATGCCCAACTGCCTTCTGTTATACGACATTCCCGCTCGAGCGGAAAACACAACGCTCGAGCGTAAAGAACAAATAGCTAGGTCCACTCGAGCGTAAGAAGTACCGCTCGAGTGCCAAGACACAATAATAAAGTACGTCCGTTCGAGCGCGAAAACCAGTCCGCTTGAGCGTAGATTTCCCCCTCCCAGAACATACACTAGAAATGTACTACCCGCTCGAACTCCAATAAGACCGCTCGAGCGCATGAAATCCGCTCGAGCGTAGAAAACACACCTGTAGAAGTTTTGCAGGGACACAAAATACTGGAAGAGTGTAAACCCCGCTTGAGCGCAAGAAGACCCGCTCGAGCGGACCATCCAAAAACTGTGCAACAACAATGGGAGCCAAAACTCTATCAACCTAAATCAACTAAGCCCAACACATCCTAAAACCCAAACAAATCGATTTAAAGGATGACAACAAGACAATTACAACTAACAACTTCACGGAACCGAGTCCGGAATACAACTGAACAGTAAAGAGACAACCGGGATCGCTATAAAATTCAATAATTTATCAACATAAAAAGACGAAACCCAAAATTATGAAGTTCACCATTTATCACCTAGAGAGTCCAAATTGAAATTGAAATTTATGCACAAAAAAAAACATATAAAAAGAAATTTAAAAAAAAAATCACCAAACAACCATAACAATGAAGCAATAAATTTGAATACACACATATAAATTTGATGAAGGCAACTAAAGCAATACACACAATACTGTCAGCTCAAGCTCGCTTTGCCATTGCAGAATTTATGTTATCCACCTAAAAATTAATGAATAATATCACGTCAAATAGATGATTTAAAAAAATACAAACGATTAAATATCAAATGCAGAGAACCCATTGCTTTGAAAAAGAGAAGGAAAAAAAAAAGGGCAAGAAATTAAACAAAACTAATGATGTGAATTGAAAATTAAGGATGCGTTTGACAATAAATAGGCTAAAAAGTCAAAAACTTAAAGCCACCAAATCAGTTGTTATGAATTAAAAATAAATAAAAAAAATAAAAAAAATCACATTAGCATGTTTCACTCACTAAAAAAATAATTTTTTAAACGCATTAATTTTAAAAAAAAATGAATCCTAAACAACCACTTAATAATCTTGTGATGGCCATCCAAACAACGCTTAGCATGATCCAAAGTGGTTGGAAACAATAAAGGCCTGATCATATTATAATTTGATAATTTGATTTTCATTTTTAAATAAAAATAATAAAAAAAAATCAAATTGCATAATTTTTATTGCCCAAGACTAGAAAATGAGGAACAATACTATGTAATCAATTCATCAACATAAAAATGGGATCAATTTATCAACATAAAAAGATGAAACCAAAATCATAAAACTAAAATAAAAAAGTTGATAATACCACCAAATTTTTAGAGAGAGATAGGATAGTTGATAAAGAAAATCAAAAGGATGAAACCCAAATCATCTATACTATTATATTAAGTAAGGCTTGAATTTGGCCTCTTGAAGCCTCTACCATGTGCTGCCACGTGGAATTTATGTGATTTGAATAAAAAAAACCACACATCCCACGTTTGTCACTTTCTTCCTTAATTAACTACCCAATACTCAATTTCCTTTTTCTGTCCCCCCCCCCTCTCTCTCTCTCTCTCTCTTCTCTTTGTTCTCACATTTCTTGGCTCAGAGCTTTCTCTCTCTACCACCCCCAAATAATCCATGGCCACTGTATCCCCAAAGCTCACTTCCAGAGTCCTCTTCCTCCCTTCGCCGCCGCATTGCTGGAAACTACCGCTATTGCTGCCGTTGCGCCACCCAACCACCGCCCCAGTAAACCCCTTACCTTTGATTTCATCTCTAATCTCTCTCCGTAAAATTACGTGTAAGGCTACTGAAGTCTCGGTGGCTGAGGACAAGGGCGGCGGAGGTGGTGTGAGCGATGAAGAGGGGAAGAACTGGGTGCCGGTGGTGCCAATGGCGGTGTTACCGAAGGGAGAGCGGCGGGTGATAGTTCAGGATGGGGAGACTATACTGTTATTGTGGTACAAAGATGATATCTTTGCAATTGAGAACAGGTCTCCTGCTGAGGGCGCTTACTCTGAAGGCTTGTTCAATGCCAAGCTTACTATGATATATCAATGCCAATTTGTTTTTTTTTTTTTTTTTTTTTTTTAAATTTATTTTTAATGCATGTATATGGTCCATCAATATATATGTATGTAAGAATTGATGATATATGTTGGTACTCTTGCCTTACATTATATGAATGTGTATATTAATAGATTCTTCAACCTTACATTAAAAACTTAAATTAACTTTAAAATGTGTTTAATTTTGTATCATTTTCAACTTTATCAAATGACGCAGGACTAAGGGGAATTGGGTTTTAAATAGGAACCATTTTTAGTCTAAATAAAAAAAATAAAAAATTGTTTAATTTTTTATAAAATCTCTTTGATTACAAGTGTTATAAGAATCAAGTTTGTATTTTTTCTATTTTATGCATTTTTATGTTTTTATATTATTTTTTTATAAAAAAATTATATTCAAATTTTTTTGTTTCTATTTCACCTTTTTAAGCTTTTGTTTGTTTTTTATATATAAATTCTATTTTTTAAAATTTGATTTGTTTGTTCACGTAACTTTTTTTTGGGTGTCCAGTGCTTTTAAGGTTTTTTTTTTTTTTTTTAAATAGTTTTTTTTATGGGTTTTGGCTATGGTTATTTTATTTTTTGTATAAATCTCTTTGATTGTAAGTATTTTAACAGTTTTGGGTTTGTATTTTTGTATTTGTGTGTACTAATTTAATTATACTTTTTATTTTCTTCATTAAAAAATAAAAGAAGATGAAAAGTTTCATTATATTATCAAGTTCCTTCGGGAAAATTTTTTGACTATTATTTTACTTCGTTTATATCAAAAAAAATTCAATGTAATTGTTTATATTTCTTTATGTATATCAAATCTATTTGAATATAAATATTCTAAGAATCTTGGATTTATAATTTTTAAAAAGAGTACTATTATTTTATTTTATTTATATCAAAATTGTAAGTGTTCTCTATTTATTTTTTTAATAAGTTTGTGATGTATAATCATTTTTTTAAATAATATTTTTTTTATTTGCACACACATATCGTGTGTGCAAGCCACTAGTATTTTATAATTTGAAGAGAGAGAAACCCATTTGAAGAAAGAGGGCATTTTCTGATTGGGTTAGAAAGAGAAACCCATTTGAAGAGGGTATTTTCAATCATCAATGTGAAAGGATGAAGAGGGCATTGGGTTAGAGAGAGAAACCAAAAGAAAATTATTGAGTAAATGGGCATTTTCCTAGGTTAAAGAGAGAAACTCATTTGAAGAGAGAGATAGAGAGGGCATTTTCAATCAATGTAAAAGGATGAAACCCAAATCAAAAGGTTGATAAAACCTACAAAATTTTAGAGAGAAATAGGGCAATTGATGAACAAAACCAAAATAAATTCCCATTTCCCAGGTTAGAGAGAAACTCATTTAAAGAGAGAGAAAGGGCATTTTCAATCATCCATTTACTCGATAATTTTCTAAAATAGTTAAAAAAAGATAGGGCATCCTATTTTATAGTTTGAAGAGAAGATTGAAACTATTAAAGGCCTCGCAATGAACAAATAGGATTGACAAATAACAGAGATTAGAGAGAGCGAGAGACAACTACCGTAGTTGAAGATCATAGGAGTGTCACCCGTTAATATTGTAGAACCGAAACTTGAGAGAAGGGGAAGAAAAAATGGAGATAAAGAAGGGTTGCTGGAGTATGTGAGAAGAGAGAGATGAATGTATGTCTAACGTGGGAGAGAGAGAGAGAGAGAGAGAGTAAAAAGTCATATATTTGTGCGAGAGAAACAAAAATAAAAAGATTTCATCTTGACCTTTAGATTACTTGATAAGTATAATCTGAATCATTGAAATCAAATGTATCTCTAACATATTTTGAGGCATTTTCAAAAACTCTTGTGCCATATTATATAGATTTTGTACTAATTAGATTGTCCCTCATCAATGAGTGTATACATTTTGATCTCTTTAGAGATGTCGTCGGAGAAGGTCGCCCATTGTGATCAAATATGAAGGTAGCTGAATGTGGTGATAACTCAAGAAGCGAAAAAAATGAATTAACAAAAACTTATTATTCAAAACAAGTGAAAAAAAATCTTTATTTAACTACAAAAGTTAATAAATTTAGTAAATTATTTATAATTTTATAAAAACACAAAAAAAAAATTATTTACAATTTTAAAGTTTATTAACATAAAAATATACTAATACAAACAATAAACGGACATACGCATCTAAAAGTACTCGGTTACCATAATCCAAATTAACTATCCTCTTACAGTATCTCCAATCTTCTATTATTTCTTTGATCAGATTTACATTAAAAGTCATATAAAATTCTTTCAACAATTGTTTATCAAATCGAAAGAGAGTTATTTTTTTGTTATTAAATTGATAACTCATCAAATCTTTTATAAAAAAAAAGTTTTAAAAGATGAAACATGAGAAATGATTTTTTTCCAATAAATTTGATGGGAAAGAAACTTTAGAATAAGAGGAGAATTTAATAAAATAATTATAATAATTCATATCAAATTATATTTTTACTTAAATTTAAAATTAAATTAAATAAAAAAATGGTGAAAATTTAGAGATCCTCTCTAATAAAAATGAAAAATTATCCACTGTGTTTGGTTTCAATTTTTTAAATTCAATTTTTTAAAAATTGAATTTTTTATTTTTCATATTTTTTTTGTTTTTAGTAAATATTTTAAAATTTTAAGTATTTTTTTTTTACTTTTTTAGATGTACCTTACTTAGACATATCCAACAAGTAAAATATTTATAAAAAATATTTTAAAATGTACTGAATTTTTATATTTTTGGTATTTAGTAAATTTTTTCATAAATATTATATTTTTTAAGTGTATTTATGTGAGGTATATCTGAAAATTTAAAAAATTACTTAAAATATTAAAAAAATTTACTAAAAATTAAAAAAAAAAGAAAAAAAACAAATTTTAATTTTTTAAAAAATAAATATTAAATTATGAAATTAAGCAAACTAATTGGTTATTCCTGAGACGTCACATGATTATATCCTCCACTATTCATAATTTATTATACTTCTCATCTTCCTCAATCGCCTGAGACAAATTCATCCACTCTATTTCTTTCACTAATCACAAAACATTACATCCATATAAAATATTTAATAAAAATTTTACAACTCTTAAAACCTGTAACATTTTTGCCAACTAATAACTTATCAATAAAAACAGACAAAGGTTCAGGTGTTTTACAAGTCACAAGAACTCTCGATAAACCGCCAAAGTTCAATGTACATCTGACACGTGTACCCCACAAACACACGCACTCACTGCGAACCCAATCCCGCTCAATCCCTGGTCCATTCACATTTTACACACACCAGCATCATCATATATTCCCACGCACGATCCAAACCAACCTTTTTCGCTTCCTTTCGGCGTTTCAAACCAAAAAGCAAAAGCAACATCAACAACAACATCCAGATCTACACCACCTTCTGCAAATTCTAGAGAGAGAAACTTTTCAAGAGAGAGAGAGAGGGGGCCATGGATGAGAAGCTTATAGGGAGGTTGGAATCGGCGGTGGTGCGTCTCGAGGCGCTGTCCGCCGGGTTCCGGACCGGAGTTTCCCTAGAGAGCGGCGGAGATGCGACGGCGCTGGATCCGTCAATCACCGCATTCGACGATCTGATGGCGGAATACGTTGGGAGGGTTTCGACTTCTGCGGAGAAGATTGGGGGACAAGTGTTGGATGTGACAAAGATTCTCGCGGAGGCGTTCTCTGCTCAGAGAGAGCTTCTCGTCAAGGTCAAGCAAACTCAGGTTAGTGTATGTATTGAAATTCGTAAGGTTTGATTATGTTCTTTGAAGTTGTAAATATCATAATTGGTCTTCTCTAGTTGATTTGATTTTTATAAGTTTTGTGTGCTTGTGATTGGTTCGTAAATATGGTGCATTTCTGTGGGTACAGTATGAAATCAGTTGAATTTGGGATTATGTTGTGAATGCATATTTATATGTTATATGAAACATTTGCTGCAGAATATCTTTTATTTATAGATCTTTTTAATTGGAATCAGATCTCTTCAAGGTTCATGTATCAACTACAGCATTGATTTCTACTAATATCAAATGTTAAAAATACCATAAAAAACATATATGATTAAAATATTTTCTAATATTCTTGTTGAATTACAAAAAATAGGAATTGTGAGACAACCTATGAACTGCAGTTGTGAAAAATCAAAAAAAAATTTCCCCCAAATTGTTAAATTTTATAGTTCAAACCCCATGTTTTCATAGATTTAGATGTATGGTCATTCCAACAGCTTAATCTTTTTTATGACTTAGAGGAGGTGAATATCTATAATTTAAAAAGAATCAATAGCTAATATTAGTATATAAACGGAGTTTTTGAAATCGTAGGAGGGTGATCCCCCCCCCCCCCCCGCGGCCTTGGGTCCATCATTGTTGATAATCGATACAGATTGTTTGCTAGAGTCACTGTTGCAACAATTTTCTGAACTAATATTAGTTGGATGACATATTATTGTCATTAGCATAAAATAAAGTATATGTTTTGATGATGTGGTTTTTGTGTAAGGAGATGAGGCTAAGCATAATGGATTAGATGGAATCTTGACACCAGGGCTGAATTCAAATGCTCATAGGGTTTAAATTTAACCATATCCTCTTATGCTATAATTTATGTTTGTTTTCTTATTTGGGTTGTTGGTACTATGATGTTGCATGTGTTTTTTTTTTCATTGTGCAGAAACCTGACATGGCAGGGTTGGCTGAATTTCTCAAGCCGCTAAATAATGTGATAATGAAAGCCAACACAATGACAGAGGGAAGGCGATCTGATTTCTTTAACCACTTGAAAACTGCTGCTGACAGTCTCACAGCTGTAGCTTGGATTGCATATACTGGCAAAGATTGCGGTGAGATAAATGCTAGATTATTTTTCTAATGCTTGAAATTGATGATTTCATGTAACTCTGCTTCCCCTTTTCAAGGTATGAGCATGCCTATTGCACATGTGGAAGAAAGTTGGCAAATGGCTGAATTCTACAGCAACAAGGTACTTCTTTAAATAGTTGCTGTAAGCTAGCAGCTCTATTTAGATTATGCCTCTTATGATAACTAGAATATGTTGCTTTAAATTGAAGCAAAGGGACAGAGAAAAATCTGTAGTGCATTAGTATATAGTTGTTTACCGCAAATTTATATTTCTTCACACTCCTTTTCATTGGTTTTTTTTTTTTTTTTTTTTCCCCCCTTTCAACAAAGTGTGGGAAATATATATATATATACATATATTGTCTAGATGTGTTAAGGTGGTAAATCCTTTAGATTGAAGATTAGTACTCCCCCATCTGATTTTTTTGGTCCCCTTTTTTCCTTGATGCAATGTCCCGTTATATTTATCCATTTTGACAGGCCAATGAGTAAGATTTTGCAATTTTACTTTTTTATTGAATGTCATTGTATACATCAGAATGAAAATTATATTAATCTTGATATTTTTGGTCTCTAAGAACTTACATACCTCAACCAAAGAAAGCTGCTGATGTCCATTAAAGTTCCTGGAAATGGGTAAATCCCAACATTAAAATGAATCCATTTTCCTTCAGTTTGCAAAACTGCAGAATTTCGATGGGCAGAGTGTTACTATTGATTGTTCTGTTTTAAGAGCAATGGTAGCTAGTGGTTTTATCAATATGATTTTTAGTGTCTACTGTAACAGAACACGGAGAGGTCCTCTTTGTTAATCAAATTATATTCTTCATTCCAGCCATTTTTATTTCTATGTTTGACAAGCGACACCTTTATGTAGGGAATTTTATTAAGCAAATAGAGGGTAAAACAGATAATGTTGATATGTTATTTTTTGTCTTCCTGACGTTTGATGCTTGCAACACGTTATGCAATAAATGGTAAAACATACTTACAGGTAGTTATGGATGTACTTTTCTATTCGCAGATATTACTTAGTAAATAATAGTTTAGGAGTAAAATTGTTTTCTGTTGGTCAGGGATGATGCTTTTTTGCTGTGTTTTGGCAGATTCTTGTAGAGTACAAAAATAAAGACCCGAATCACGTGGAGTGGGTAAAAGCTCTTAAGGAGCTCTACGTACCAGGTTTGAGGGATTATGTGAAGAGTCACTATCCTTTGGGCCCTGTTTGGAGTGCCACAGGAAAATCAACTGTTTCTGCTCCATCAAAAGCTCCTACATCAAGAGCCCCCGCTCCTCCACCTCCTCCATCAGCATCACTCTTTAGTTCAGAATCTCCTCATTCTTCATCATCACGCCCAAAGGAAGGAATGGCTGCTGTTTTTCAAGAAATTAATTCAGGGAAGCCAGTGACCACAGGTAGTTCTTTTCTCTCTCCATTTTTCTCTTCATTTTGCCAGGGTTTATTGGGCATGCTTTAGTTTATTTCCTTGCCTCCTAGGTTTGAGAAAGGTCACGGCCGATATGAAAACCAAGAACCGTGCAGATAGGACAGGCATTGTTGGTGCTAATGAAAAAGAAACGCGTGTGAATTCACCGTCTTTCTCTAAAACAGGACCTCCAAAGCTGGAGCTTCAAATGGGTCGTAAGTGAGTACATATTCATGCTTATGATATGCTTCATGATTCACGTAAAGAGTTTGATTTTAAATTGTTTGTCATTATTACGTTGTATGTTGAGCAGGTGGGCAGTTGAGAATCAAATTGGAAAGAAGAATTTAGTGATTGATGACTGTGATGCAAAGCAGTCTGTATACATTTTTGGATGCAAAGATTCCGTTTTACAGATCCAAGGTGATTTTTGTTATCTTACATGCATGTTTCTTCTTCTTCTTATATTAAGTATTGCATTGGGTACTGATCCTGTTAAGTCAGAAAGAGCTTATTGGTACTCTAACATGTGCAGGGAAAGTTAACAACATAACAGTTGATAAATGCTCCAAGATGGGTGTTGTATTCGCGGTCAGTAAGAAAACTGTGGCAGAATTATTTTTTTTTCTTCTTCTTCTTTAGAATTGTGGATATAACAACACATGGTTAGGGATATGTATCACTTAATGTTTCACCTTGAAAACAGGATGTTGTGGCTGCTTGTGAGATTGTGAATTGCAATGGTGTTGAGATTCAATGCCAGGTATACATTTCTGTCATGTTTTTGGGTGCTTTTTAAAAGTTTCGGATTTTGATTAATCTGTTATGAAAAAAAATTAAATAAATAAATTATTGTTATTAAACCACATATGTTGTCTTCATTTAAACATGTCTTAATGGTCTCTAGAGTATTGGATCAGTTGGCATTAATACTGATACAATTTTCTTTGGCTGTTCTAGGGTTCTGCTCCAACAATTTCAGTGGATAACACAACAGGTTGCCAATTATATCTAAGCAAAGATTCTTTGGAGGTTTCTATAACAACAGCTAAGTCAAGCGAAATCAATGTCCTGGTACCTAGTGCCGAGCCAGGTGGCGATTGGGTATGTTTAGACATTTCTTTTAGGTTTTCCAGTTACATTTTAACTCTTGTGATAGTAAAAATTTAAAACTAAACAAACACTTCTTTTTTAAGGCAAGGCTTACAAAGGATTTTTATTGCATGATATCAACCAACACTTCTTTAAAGTTGAAAATCATAAAGAATTTCTACTATATCCATAATGACAAAACATAGGCTAATATGCTAATTAGATATTCACACAAGTAATAGAAAATTAACATGGATGATAGTTTTTTATTTTTTAACATATTTTTTAGCATCACCAGAAATTATAGTAGATAGCAACTCAAGGGTCCGAAACTAATTGGACATATTTGGTAGCCATCTTTTGAGGAGATTGGTTGTTCTATAACTCATGGGCTTTAGAGCTGGAGGTTGGATGTCAAAGTGAACTTGTTCCTTTCTTTGTAGTTAATGAATCCTGGCTCTTCATTTCTGTTGTTAAGGTCTCTAGTTCGTACCAAGAACATTGTGGGCCAATTCAATCAGATTGGTTGAGTGACCTAGCCAAACATATTGGGGTGATGCTGGGGCGGTTAATTCATTGCTGTATCTCATGATTTATTGAAGTATCCTTAAATAGTAATCAGTTTAACATCTTGCTAGAAATATTTGTTGATTTTATTTTACAATAGTACTTAAAAGAAAATTTAGAATACTTTAAAGATGCGTTGTCATATCTTAATTTTAGAAGAGAAGGGAGGTGGGGTTACTGTAGGAAATTAATGTATTGATAATATTGATTGATTGATATAAATACACACATTTATGAAGACCATATTACACTCCTTATATAGGAGAGAACAAGAGCTACTATTTGTGCCACTAAGAGCCACTATTACCACTAAGAGCCACTATCACCACTAAGAGCCACTATCTATATCCTTACATATTATAGACATCCACTACATCCACTATCTAGATCACTAACTACATCCACTATCTAGATCACTAACAATACATTACATATAATATACTAACACTAACTACATCCACTTTCTAGATCACTAACAATACATTACATATAATATACTAACAGCCCCCCTCAAACTCAAGGAGGATAGAGACTAGTCAACTTGAGTTTGGAGAGAGTAACAAAACAGGAAAATAAACTGAAAATAAAATAAAAGTGGATAGGAGACACTGTATGGTCGTGTCAGACCGTTGTAGAAGACCGTATGGTTATGGCAGACCGATGTAGAAGACAGTTTATGGGGTCATGTTGGACCGTTGTAGAAGATAGTTTATGGGGTCATATCGGACCGATGTAGAAAACAATTTACGGGGTCATGTCGAACCGTTGTAGAAAACAGTTTACGGGGTCATGTCGGACCGTTGTAGAAGACACTATATGGCTGTGTCGAACCGTTGTAGCTGAGAACCGAAATCAATGTCGGAACAGTTTACCGAGTCTTGTTGGACCCATATAGGAGCTAACCGGAATCAATGTCGGGACAGTTTACAGAGTCTTGTCGGACCCATATAAGAGCTAACCGGAATCAATGTCGGAACAGTTTACAGAGTCTTGTCGGACCCATATAGGAGCTAACCGGAATCAATGTCGGGACAGTTTATCGAGTCTTGTCGGACCCTCAAAAGGCGTGCCCAATCTTATCAAAAAGCGTGCCATCAAAAGGCGTGCCATCAAAAGACGGGCCATCAAAAGGCGTGCCATCAAAAGGCGTGCCATCAAAAGGTGTGCCCGACAGCCATCAAAAGGCGAGCCATCAAAAGGCGCGCCGATTTGTCGTCTGGCGTTGAGAGGCGCGTAAGCGCGTGTCTACCTTGCCTATTTAAACCAAGGCGAGGCTGCCGCTGATGTATAACAAACCAGCTGAAAAACTTCTGAAAAAAGACTCTTCGTTCTCTGAGAGCTGTTATCTCTGAAACACTCTACAACCAACCCTGAATATGGCCTCTTCTTCCCGTTCAGCTACCCAGAACATAGCCTCTTCGTCCCGTGGTCTTACTCTCTTTCCCGACCTCAACGAGGCCACAAGAGAGATAGCCGGGGCAGGTGCCCTTGAACCGCAACCAAGCGCCCCTGGTTTTGCGCCTCTGAACTTTCCGATGCTGTCTGTGGAGCAAAGAATGGCTGCACAATCGGATATTGAGGCGAATTATTACACACTGAAGTCATGTGTTGAGACCATGACTGCGGTCTCAAACCTGTCGCACCGGCTTCAGAGTAGGACAAATGAGGTGCAGCAGTTAAACGCCCAACTGGCTCTGCTCCAGGGCATATATAAGGATGCCCGAGCAGAGATATGTGGGCTGAAGGCAGAGAACAAGGAACTGAAGCGGAAGGCCACCGTGATGCTCAGATTTGGAGGGCCGCCATATGTGACGGTTGAGGAGCAACGGGAAGTTAACGTGCTCGGCGGCGTGGGAAACACGGAGGCAGCACCGGCAAGGGAGGCCCAAGACAAAGGCAAGAAGAAGAGAACAGCTGAAGAGGCGAAAAAATAAGGCCGGTTGTTTGTGGTGGTTATGGGTTGTGGTTGTTTTGTTGTTGGTGGGTTTTTTTTTTTTTTTTTTTTTGTGTGTAAAATGGTGATCGGGTTTGATCCTCGGCATGAATAAAATAAGGTTGGTGACATTACTGCAACTGCTTTCTCTTTTTGGATGACCCAGATTTCTTTTTCTGAGTATTTCAATTCTTGGAGAAGAAATCAAAGCCAAATGTGTTCGAGCATAATCTAGGGAATAAACAAAAAGAAGAGATGAAGCACCAGCAGCACCACCTGACTGGATGCTCATCATCATCTTCATTAAATCTGTCCACACTGTGAAGAAAGATCCCTATAAACCATATTCCAGCTGCCAGAAACTAGCCATTTTATGACTTTGCAAGTACCAGATGCCAAGAATGGAACCTGAAACACAAAAGCTTGTCCACTCCCTCCAATAATGCATAGAAGTCCAGTTTTGCAGTACATTGCAAAATGCTCACAGTTATTACGCATAACACTGTACTCCCCGAATCCATGTTCAAGCAGATACATGGCCTTGTGGATGACTAGTTCTGGCGGGTCTGATTCTGCAGTGGTGCACGTGCCACCTCTGAGTTTGAATAGGAGCTTGGATTTAGAGACTCCATACTCAAAGCGATACAAGGACCCATTAGCAAGGAAACAGTCCAAGCAAGAGAGCACCACCCCACTGTTAGGATGTCGAAATCCACAGTTTGGAATATTTGGACAGGTTGATAATGGGTTCAAGGTTGAAGCACTGAATCCGAAAGAAGACCATGGAAAGGGATAAGAGGAGCTGCCAAATGTGCCTGCAAAATGAATGACTTTGCTTTCTCCAATATAGATGCCATGGTGGGAATAAGTGAAAGCAACTCTCCAAGTGTAGATATGATCACCAGCTACAAGCTCACTTCTTTCAATTTTTTGGGAGACAACCCATCTCATAAACTATCTGAATCTGGGAGAAGATTACAAAACTAGAACAACAACAGAACCAACAAAACCCAGAGTACACAGCCAAATCCCCAATTATTTAGTCAGGGCTTCAATATTTACAAAATAAACACTCTTGGCCTTTGCCTGGAGCTGGAGCTCTCCCACAAGCTCTGCTCCTCTTTTCCTCACCCCCAAACTCTGGCTGAACCTTGTTGCCTTCCGTAGGCAACTTCCTAATAGTCAAGCAGCAGATTTCTTACAGTGGGAAGAAGACCTGCAGATGATGAAGATGGCAAGGGTGAAACTGATGGAGTTTTATCAGGAGGTTCAGCATCAAATTCACTCTTTGTTGGAGGCTGAACATCAGCAGATACTGCTTTTGGCATTGGACTTAATGCAGGAATATGATAAGAACCAGGTGCAGGTGCAGAGGCAGATGAAGCACGAGCAGGTGAATGTTTCTCAGTAGCAGGCGCATGTATTTTAGTTGCGGGTGCAGGTGCAATACATGTGGAGGGGCTTGAGGTCCGGCGGGCGGCCAAGGCGAGATTGCCGCCCGCCGGTGAAACGAAAATAATAGGTTCTAAACCTGCTCTGATACCATGTAGGAAATTAATGTATTGATAATATTGATTGATTGATATAAATACACACATTTATGAAGACCATATTACACTCCTTATATAGGAGAGAACAAGAGCTACTATTTGTGCCACTAAGAGCCACTATTACCACTAAGAGCCACTATCACCACTAAGAGCCACTATCTATATCCTTACATATTATAGACATCCACTACATCCACTATCTAGATCACTAACTACATCCACTATCTAGATCACTAACTACATCCACTATCTAGATCACTAACAATACATTACATATAATATACTAACACTAACTACATCCACTATCTAGATCACTAACAATACATTACATATAATATACTAACAGTTACTATTGCTCAATGCTGCTTGATTCACATTTGCTTGAGTTAGTGTTCGTGATTGTAGACGTCCCCGAACGCCCCGGGAGGGTTAAGTCCCGTTCTGTTCATATTGGGGTCACTACAGTTCAAGGACTCAAATGTCACGGTCCTTAATCTTGAACCAAAGAGTCCAAATCCGGCAAATCGTTTTGAAAACAGATTTTTTGAAAGAAGTGCCAAACATGGACTGCTTTGCCAGATAACAGAGTCACCACCTAAATATTTTATGGGAATTTAGGAAACCCTGACTCGGTGCCAAAGGCCACGTGTCCGTCATTACCAAAGTTGGCTCGGGAACTTGGGTACGATTGGGGAAGGTCACATCGTGAGCACCCCCAATCGTACCCAAGTTCCCGAGCCAACTTTGGTGATGACGGACACGTGGCCTTTGGCACCGAGTCAGGGTTTCCTAAATTTCCCATAAAATATTTAGGTGGCGACTCTGTTATCTGGCAAAGCAGTCCATGTTTGGCACTTCTTTCAAAAAATCTGTTTTCAAAACGATTTGCCGGATTTGGACTCTTTGGTTCAAGATTAAGGACCGTGACATTTGAGTCCTTGAACTGTAGTGACCCCAATATGAACAGAACGGGACTTAACCCTCCCGGGGCGTTCGGGGACGTCTACAGTTTCTGGCGACTCCGCTGGGGATTTAGAGAACTTGACTCGAACTCATGACATCTGTTTTTGACTACACTTGTGTGTTTCTTTGCATTGCATTTGCATCGGTGCGCCTAGGACACCGTGTTTGCCATATGCCATTCCCGAACGATTTGCCGGAGGCTGTCTTGTCAAGTCATGTCCGTAAGGCTGATCGGCTCTGGGCTCTGACAGCATGGGAACACAAACCCCGGTTTTACCGGGGCACCCTTTTTGACCATTCGACCTAGTGCATATTCGGATCCATAGTGACCATTCCAAACTAGGACAGGTTGCTTACCCGGTTATAGGTTGTTTGAAGCCGCTGCGTGCGTAGTGAAACCCTAGCTCCTGACAAAATAGGACAGGGAAGCCCTACCCCAACATAGGGGTTTTGGCTCTCACTTATCTGTTATGTGCTTGTTAGAGTGTGTCTCTACAGGGAATGCATGTATCAGTTTGCGAGTTTGGGCATCAGGCCTGCGGGCACCAATTCAGTATTTTGGGTATCAGGCCCGTGGCATCAGTATTTGGTGGAATCGGTTTTACCTGAGGGTATCAGCTTACAAGCGGAATTTTGGGGCAGAATTCAGTAGAGAGCACACTCATTCGGTTTTGTTCATATCTGTTCTGGTGAAATTAGGCTGAGATGCTGTCCATTTTCTCTTTTGCTAGGTAGTCTGGGAACTATAGCTTCAGAAGGCTCCGATATCCCCCGGGTACACCGAACTTGTGCTGATAGACTTTGTCGGGTCAGAGATTCAGTTCAAGGGCAATCAGTGTTCCTTTACCAAAGGCAGGGTGAAGAGGGCCAGTCAGGCACAGATCACCAGTTCAGTAGTCACCAGATCAGTGGCCCTTATCCACTCCACCAGTGAACAGTCAGGCTGAGGTCTTAGTTTCTACTGCAGGGATAGATACCGGTCAGTCAGATGGATCAGCAGAACACGTCAGGGATGGAGGCCATGATGCGTCAGATGCAAGAAAGTATGAAACTCATGCAGCAAGACGCTGTCCGCCAAGCGGAATTTTCCAAGCAGCAGGCTGCGATCATGGCTCAGCAGGCTGAGCTCATCACCAGGCTGCAACAGCAAAGTGGCGCGTCTGCTTCACAACAAGTTCCTCCCCCAGCAGGAGCTCCAGTACCTGGGGAGATGCCAAATGTCCAGGAAGGTACGGACATTCCAGTAGGGCCTGCTCCGCCCCCAATTTTACCCCAGCTATCCAAAGCGCCTACCAATCTGCCGGACTCTCCCTTCGAGTTCGAAGTCGACCCTACAGTGTTGAAATTGAGCAAACTTGAGAAGATGTTTAAGAAATCTCAGGGAGTCAACTCCATCCCGGACATTGGAGATGGATATACTGATTCGGTGGTAACATTGCCGGACAGGTTCAAGATGCCTCACATCGACCGTTTTGACGGGTCAGGAGATCCCATGGTCCACCTGAGTTTGTTTTCAGATGTTCTGCGCCCGATGGGCTTGACAAGATTACAGAAGCTCTCCCTTTTTGGTAGGACCCTGTCGGGTATTGCGGCCATCTGGTACGCCAAATTAGAGGATTCAGTGAAACGAAGCTGGGAGGAGATGGCCGAGGCCTTCGTCGCACAATATTCATACAATACCCAGATTGAGATCACAACCCGTGATCTCGAGACGACCAGGCAAGAGCCGAAAGAGGGTTTCTCTGACTTTGTAGCCCGCTGGAGGGCCAAGGCCTCAATGATGACCATTAGGCCAACGGATAAGGATCAAATACGGATGGTTGTGCGCAACCTCCAGCCCAAACTAATGCAGAAAATGATCGTGCTCCCCTTCCCTACCTTTTCAGATTTGCATGAGATGGGAGTACAGATCGAGGATGCCATGAAGCAGGGCCTTATTGACCAGGAGAAAGAGCAGCCTAGGCGGGCGTTTTCCCGCAGTTCGAATGTGACCACCAGTCGTGATGCAGCTGCAAGATCTTCTGAAGTGGGCATGGTCACTACCACCACATCAAGAAAGGCTACCCCATTCACCGGTGCGTCCGGGAGTAACTCACAGACGGCCAAATATCCACCCCGAGTCAAGAGGGTTTTCACTCCACTTCATATGCCTCTGTCAAAGGCTCTAGAGGCCTTACTCCGGGAAGGACATTTGAAACGTTGGAACAACGGCCCCTACCCGATCCTATCCCTGCAAAGCATGACCAGACTAAATACTGTGCCTACCATCAGCAAACCGGTCATGACACCGACAGTTGCTTTCGTCTGCGCCATGATGTACAAGATCTGTTTGACAAAGGGGTCATTGCCGCACCAAGTCCCGCAAAGTCTATCGGCACTTGATCAGTGAACTTGTGGGGGATAAGGTGACTATGTGATCGAGGGATGAACCACCTGCGGATGGCGCTCAGAATACTCCAGCTCTGGTGGATGGCATGCACTGTTTTGAGCAATATACAAGTGCTGTTAATTTTGTGCTTTCTGACTTGGGTATTGGGTCAGTTTTGTTGTTTTGTTTTGAGTCTGTCTTTTTGTTTTGAGTCGTCTCTTTTGTTTTGGGTCTGTCTTGTTGTATCGAGTCAGTCCTGTTGTATAGGAGTCGGGTGATTCGGGGGTGTTACCTCGGGCGTCACCATTTTGTTTTGTGTTGTCTTTTTGTTTTGTTTTGAGTCTGTTTCTGCCAGGGAGCCAGTTATGCCAACAGATTTTGAATGAAACAGCAGTGATTTCCATACTCTCGCATTTGTTTCTGCCGTGTGCTAGTTGTGCCAGAAGTTCTGAATGAAATGGCAGTGCATTCCACCTGCTCTCTTGTGCCTTGAAGCCATTGTATTGACCTAAGTTTTTCAAAACCTTTTTGAACACTGCGGTGAAAACGAAGAGGAAGGAATTCCTCGGGTTTTGCAAAATTTTGATCAATTGAGAGAAAGAGAGGCGTGCTAAGCCCTTAATAAATGAAATCATGCTTGTTAGTGTGAGTACTGAGAAGGACCCTAGCTTTGATCCAGGTTGGTCCTACACTGTCTTCAGCGCGAGCGATTTGTCGTTTTCTTAAAAACTTTCAAAAAAAATGTTTTGCGCGGTCCTGCGAAGACATGTGTGGAATCGTTCTTGAGATTGTGCAGCTTAGGATCGCTCTCGGCCTCGAGACTCAACCCCTTTGCTTCCAAACCTTGAACTTGAATTCAGAATGTTCAACGGTCAACTACAATGTGAGGCCTGTGTGGCCAGATTTGAAGCAGCCTCGAACAAGAGGCACCAAAGTCAGATCAATAAGGTCAGACCTCATCAGAAGGAGCTTGCAAAGCTAGATCAGAAGCACCCCTCGAACTAGGGGCAAAAAATGTCCGATGTGCTCGAAGAGTCGAAGATGAGTCCTCTTGCAAATCAACAGCCACTCTCCTGAATACAGAGGGCTTCAATCTCAAAACCATTTGGTATGGACTTGTTACACTTCTACCCTTTGAGAGGCTCGCTGGGCCGAAAACCCGGAAGGGCGACCCAGGCAAAAGTTAGAGCGAAGAAAAGAATGAGAAAAGATAAAAAAAGAAGAAAAAATGCAAAGATACAAAAAATGCAAAAAAGAAAAGAAAAGAAGAAAAGAGAAAAAAAAGAGAGAAGACAAGAAATGAAAAAGAAAGAAGTACAAAGCTCGCAAGGTCGAAAACCTGCAACAGGCGCCTTGGCAAAAGTTAGAGCATAAAAAGGAGAGATTAAATACCCGAGTGTACCTTAACCTCGAACTACGTGAGGCTTGATTCCTATCTTTGGGATACGTAGGCAACTTCATTCTGAAGTCCAGCCGTAAAACAATTCAAATTCAATTGTGTCCATGTAATGGTTTTTGACCATCCTTGCCTTCTCTGTATCCGAGAGTACGGTTGCAATCATCGCTCTGAGGACTGACTACAATGCGCTGCAGTACCATTCAAACAAGGGCAATTCTTCGTTGCCATTCAGTGTGCTGCGGCGCCATTCAAACAAGGGGCAACTTTCCGTTGCCATTCAATGCGCTGTGGTGCCGTTCAAACAAGGGGCAACTTTCCGTTGCCATGCAGCTCTCTTCAAGCACGGGGCAGTTTTCCCTTGGATCCGAGGTTGCGCATCTCAGGAGCAGGTTTCATGCTCGTTGAACAATGGCCGTTTGCAAAATAGTTTTTGAGAATTTTTACTAAGGTTGACTATTTTCTCAGAAATCATTCTATCTTTTCCAAAACTGGACCATTTCTTGGATCCAAAAAAGGGAAAATTTTCAGTGCTCATAGCCTAGCTTGCATGATTTTAAATCAAAAATCGAACAAGCATGTTGATCTAACTCTCATTTTGGTCAAAACTGTTTTAGTGGAAAGCAAAAACAAAAAATGGTCAAAATGATGAACTAAGGGCGCAGTCGAGTCAGGAGTTCTGTCTTTTCCCCTTTGTCAAAATACTTGCCAAGAAGGGCACTCTACCTACCAGAAAAGGCACAACTAAAGGGCACAACAAAAGGCTGAAAGTTCTCACATCCTCCGCAACGAGGTATCAAGCCAAGTGCGAAGCACGAACTGGAATGAGACCAGAGATTCCACTCCCTCATCTGGACAGATCTGATCACGTCCGAACTCCAAGTAGGGCATCATCAATCGATGTCAGCTACAGATTTGCTACACACCCAGTTGCAGCACAGCCCCTCTGTGGGAGAAACTCACTAGCTGCGTGCAAAAGAAAAAGAATCTAGCTGAGTGCTAGGGGCGAGAGCCTTCAACTTGCTGTTTATCCATCAAACACCCAGGGGAGGGATTGGAAAATGAGAGATTGAAGAATAGAGAGATGTGCGATGAGAGAAAAGTAAGAAAAGGGCTTTTTCAGAAAATCGAGATTGAGGGCCGAGTGATGCGAAAACCACAAATAAGAAGAGGGTGGGAAACACTACCCGGTGAAACAGGCTCCCTGTGCACGTCTGAGTGTCGTGTCTTTTTGTTTTATCTCGTTTCTTGTTTTGAGTCGTTTCGAGTGTTACTCGATGTGTCTAGGTTGTGTGCCTTTTATTTCCTTGTTGAGTCGTTTTGCTGTGTTCAGTCGTAGACTCAATACCTGGTCGGAAACTCATCTCTCAATTTCAAAATAAAATCGTTTTGTGCTCTGAGTGCCGTGTCGTTCTCCACATTTGTGCAAAACAGAATTTGTTCTTTCAGAAAACCGCAAGGTTCAACCCAGGTCATATGAGAACAGTGAAACCATGACCTATCTGAAGCTATAATGGTTCCGGACTGCAAAGCAAAAGCAAAAGAGGAAAATGTCGGGCATCTGAGTTTGTTCCAACTTCAGTAAGCTCCGAGATCGCATTCCGTATGCACCTTGTCAGGCCTTGTCAGTGCTCCGAAGTATGAGTGTGCCTCTACCTCAAGCTCAAGATCAAGTCTGCTTCAAGCCAAAATGGCAATCAGAAGGGCTCTTCTCGAGTACCGTTTCACGCCAGGGACATCTTGGCTATGTTTGCAATGAGTTCCTAGGAGACCAACTGCGACGGTGGAAACTAGAGTTCGAATGGCTGATGCCTAGAACATAAAGGTTCGGGATTTCCGGGACTAAAGTCTGGTTTAAATACCCAGGGGCGTGTCCTCGGCTTGAAATCTGTATGGAAGCCCTATAGGTTGAGACAGCGTGTTTGCACCTCAATTCTGGATACTGAACCAACCTAGTCTGTCACCCCGTTGGAGAATAGGGAAAGTTGTGGATATGATCAAGAAGACAAGCAGCAGCCGTGGCTCCTACATATAGATGTTGTTACTTGTCAGCATTTCAGAGCCTTTGTATTGCGAGTTAAAGGTAAAGTGTTCGAAGAGCACGAGGGGAGATCCCGTCGGAGAAGAGCGGGTCATCGCCACTCACCTCATGAGGTGCTTTCTAAAGCGCTGCTTTGTCCATTTATTGCTTTCCTTAAGCATCATGTATTATAATGCATTGTACCCATCAAGTCTCTTTCTCAGTCATGCACGATATTGTATGTACGGTTCATTCAAAGGAGTTCCGTTCGAGATCATTTATTAGTGTATCAATCGCACTTCATTCATTTTGTGTATCTATCACACACATCCTCATTTTGTGTATCTATCATGCACATATTCACATCATCACCTTTAGTATATCCATCATACTTGTTCACTAAGTGCATCTATCACACTTCGTGTTCACCTTCAGTATATCAATCATACTTGTTCACTAAGTGCATCTACCACACTTCGTGTTCACGTTCAATATATCTATCATACTTGTTCACTTAGTGCATCTATCACACTTTGTGTTTGCTTTTAGTATATCCATCATACTTGTTCACTAAGTGCATCTATCACACTCCGTGTTCACCTTCAGTATATCTATCATACTTGTTCACTTAGTGCATCTATCACACTTTGTGTTTGCTTTTAGTATATCCATCATACTTGTTCACTAAGTGCATCTATCACACTCCGTTTCACCTTCAGTATATCAATCATACTTGTTCACTAAGTGCATCTACCACACTTCGTATTCACGTTCAGTATATCAATCATACTTGTTCACTTAGTGCATCTATCACACTTTGTGTTCGCTTTTAGTATATCCATCATACTTGTTCACTAAGTGCATCTACCACACTTCGTGTTCACCTTCAGTATATCAATCATACTTGTTCACTTAGTGCATCTATCACACTTTGTGTTCGCTTTTAGTATATCCATCACACTCTGTTCACATAGTGCACCTATCACACTTTGTGGTCGCTTTCAGTGTATGTATCAATCACACACGCTCACACTATGCCTACTTTGTGTATCAATCACACCACTCGCTTTGTGTATCTATCACACACTCACCTAGTGTATCCATCACACTTCGTTCACCTTTGTGTATCTATCGCACATGTTCGTGAAGATTCCATAATTTTCTTACATCCTTTCTGCATAAGGCATAGATTGGTCCGAGTTTACTTGCTTGCCTAGCATTCGCTTAAAATGTTGCATTTATTTTGCATAATTGCTTCATTACAGCTCTCTTTGCATGATCATGAGTGATAACCGGCTTCGCTTAGCGTATAAGTCCAATCTTCAAACCGGCTTCGCGTAGCGTATAAGTCCAATTTTCAAACCGGCTTCGCGTAGCGTATAAGTCCAATTGTCAAACCGGCTTCGCGTAGCGTATAAGTCCAATTATCAAAATCTCCCTGCACATCATTTTGCATTTTGCATTTTGCCCTGCCTGCGGGCATGCCTGCGGGCACACATATCTCTATTTATCTTGTATGATTGTCTATGTCTTCGGCCTTGTCAAAAATGGGTCGTCTCTGGGCTTTGACATTCACTCTCGTCACTTCCTGACTTCCGAGTTCTGTCAAAGAGGGGCAACTGTAGACACCCCATTTTTGACCGACCTTAAGACTCAGACGTCACCGATTGAGCGCTCGGTGATGTTGCATACTGTGCTCGTTCAGAAGTCTCAGAGTCGCGGCCGTGCGCCCTGCCTCCGGACTTCCGAACTCTCTTCTGTGCCTTGTCTCGGTTTGCGAACCAGACTCGGTTTTCTCTGTTTTCTTTCCTGAGGGGAGGGAGTGGTCCCGTAGACTATCTCTCGGTGGCCGTGCGCTACATTTCGTGGCCGTAGGCCATTTTGCCCATTTCGGAGCCCGGTTCCCGGTTTTCGGGACCGTCAGGCCGTGTGCCTCGGTTCGGGACCGCCCAACCATCTCCGATTTCTCCGGTTTCTGTTCAAATTTGGCAAGTGCCTCTGTTTTATCATTTCGAGGAACACTGGGGCCTCTGATACCCACTTCGTGGCCGAACGCCACTTTCGGTGCTCACGGCCATTTTCGGGACCCCGAACCGCGCGGTTTTGGCCCCCGAGCATTCATTTCGCACCGGTTTCTGTTCAAATTTGGAAAGTGCCTCTGTTTTATCATACCGAGGGACACTGGCGTCGTAGATACCCACTTCGTGGCCGAACGCCACTTTCGGTGCTCACGGCCCATTTTCGGGACCCCGAACCGCGCGGTTTTGGCCCCCGAGCATTCATTTCGCACCGGTTTCTGTTCAAATTTGGCAAGTGCCTCTATTTTATCATTCTGAGGGACACTGGGGCCTCTGATGCCCACTTCGTGGCCGAACGCCACTTTCGGTGCTCACAGCCCATTTTCGGGACCCCGCGCGGTTTTGGTCCCCGAGCTTTCGTTTTGCATTAGTTTTTGTTCAATTTTGGCAGGTACCTCTGTTTTAGCACCAGGAAGATCACTGGAGGGTGGGAGGCCAGCAATTGTCTCAGCAACCAGTTATCTGCTTGGTCAAAAGTGGTTCAGCATGAATCTGGGAAGGAGAAAAGTCTGCGCGGCTTCACCGAAACAAGCGTAACTCTTTGCACAAGAGGAATTAAAATATGAGGCCACCACCATTGGAAAGCTTACTTCCGGGGCTTCATTTTTCACTCAAGAATATCCTAAGTCCAAATCCGGGGGGGAGGAGATATGGTTGGTTAAAGTCCGGTTGGACTGAATCTGCGCGGCTTCACGGAAACGGGCATAACTTTTTCCACAGAAGGAATTTTGATGCAAGGTTTGCGCCATTGGAAAGCTAACTTCCGGGGCTTCAATTTGGA
The DNA here is from genome assembly GCA_030407325.1 of Camellia japonica. Classification (NCBI taxonomy): domain Eukaryota; kingdom Viridiplantae; phylum Streptophyta; class Magnoliopsida; order Ericales; family Theaceae; genus Camellia; species Camellia japonica. Next base: position 32,674 of record JAPPVO010007927.1, read on the forward strand.
CACTTGAATGGACATTTTTGGACTTCTCTAGCACCCACCAGCCAGTGGTCTTCTCGGCAGTTTTTTTTATCTATCTAGCTGGCCAGCCACCCCTTTTGTAAAATGACGATTTTGCCCCTGTGAGCTGGCCGGCCCTATTCCTCTCATTGAGTGTATTCCAGCTATGCATTGGTTGCCCTCAAAATATCTAGATTTTGCATTGGTTGCCCTCAAAATATCTAGATATTAGGGAAAGATCTTTAAAGGGAATACTTGGGTGCATTTTTCCCACCTTTTTGGCCCTCCTTTTTGACCCCTCTCTTGGCCATATGACAGCAGCTCCCAGCTGTGTTTAAGGGTAGGAAAAAACCCCTTGAGAGCTCCATACACGCCTCTCCTCTCCCTCTCCATTTCCAAGCTCAAAACTTCCAAGTTCTCTACCATTTCTACATCAACACCAAGTACCACCATCACCACTCCATTTCCACCACTTGGAGCTGATTTCCAGCAGCTAAAAAGGCAGCAAATTTGGTCCAAGAGGCAGCCAAGAAGTGTTCTTCAAGGGTAAGTTGCTATTTTCCCTTTTCTAGCTCTATTTTGTATCATTTTTCTACCCCCTTTGCTTGAGTTTTTGGGCTCCGACCCTAACTGGTTTTGGGCCTATTTTGAGCCCCTCTTCAACATTGAAGAAGGGCTCAACCATGTTTGGTGCTTCTACATATCACTTGCTTCACAAATCCTCCAATTTACCGTAAACTTGCATGCTATTTTTAGCTTATACGCATTTATTTTTGGAGCATGCTATAACTGAGATTGAGCTTATTTTGTGTCCCTCTACAACATTGTAGAAGGGACCAATCTTGTTGGGTGCCTCATGAATGGCCTCTCTTTATACCTCTCTTTGGCCCCATTTTGCATGCTTTGTTAAGCTTATTTTGCTTCTATTTTGAGCCTTCATCAGGCTTAGAAAGAGTCTTATTTTGGCCTTCTCATCACGTTTTGTTAAGGTCTTAGGCCATTTGGTGCATGCTTTTGGCACTTCATGTAATACCATCTTTGATTCCGTAAAATTGCATGCTTTGTTAGGCTTGCTTAGCTTCTGTTTTGAGCCTTCATCAGGCTAGGAAAGTGTCTTAAAATGACCCATTCTTCATGTTTTGTCAAGGGTCCAAAGTTGTTTGGTGTATGCTTTTGGTACCTCATGTTATAGCCTTTGTTGGCTCATTATTTTGCATGCTATGTTTAGCCTATCTACCTACTGAATTGGGGGATGTTATCTCTTATAAATGTGCATATTTTTGGTCCTTCTTTAATGTTTTAGAATTTTTTTTTTCGGTTTGAGCATTGTATATACTACTTGCTTTGTAATTCCCCTCTTTTTTCCCATTTTTGCATGCTAATTTTGCCATACTTGTGGTTGTTGTTTAGCCTTGCTTGGTACTGAAAAAATGTTATTTTAGGGGCTGCCTTGCTACTGTTTTACATGTTATGTCCATATTGTGCATGTTTGGCATAGCTGTAGGCCATTTCGGGTGCATAACATTGCATTTCGGGCATCGGGTGTAATTTTGCTATAATTCGGGGCTATTTGTGCATCATTTTAGCTGCTGAAATTGGCATTTTCCATATGCCATATGTCACATCTCATTCGCATGTCATTTCTGTGCCTTAGGGCCATGCCTCGGTTTGCGTGCCCGTGTGCACGCATTTCGAGGCACTTCATTTTTGTCTTACGGCAGCTTATGTGAGTGCGGCTGAGGCCCTCTCATGTTAGTGTAAGCCCAATTTGCATTTTTCATGTCATTTGCATTGCGTATGTCACCGCCTCGGTTTGCGTGCCCGTGTGCACGCATTTTGAGGCACCCATTTTTCATCTCACGGCATCTTATGTGAGTGCGGCTGAGGCCCTCTCATGTTAGTGTAAGCCCAATTTGCATTTTCATGCCATTTCATGCTTTTATGACATTGCCTCGAAATGCGTGCACGCGGGCGCGCAAACCGAGGCGATGCATATGGAATGCAGAATGACATGAAAATGATATATAATGAGGCTAAGATGAAATGTCTCGAAGTGCGTGCCCACGGGCACGCAAACCGAGAAAATGGCATACGGAATACAATGATGCGAAAATGGCATACAGAATGCAAAATGGACTTATACCAACATGAGAGGGCCTCAGCCACTCTCATACAGGAGGCCGTCGGATAAAAAATGAAGTGCCTCGAAATACGTGCCCACGGGCACACAAACCGAGGCGATGCATTAAAGCATGAAATGGCGCACACGATGCAAATTGGGCTTATACCAACATGAGAGGGCCTCAGTCGCACTCACATAAGAGGCCGTAAGATGAAAATGAGCTGCCTCGAAATGCGTGCCCGCGGGCGCGCAAACCGAGGCAATGTCATAAAAGCATGAAATGGCATGAAAATGCAAATTGGGCTTACACTAACATGAGAGGGCCTCAGCCGCACTCACATAAGATGCCGTGAGATGAAAAAGGGGTGCCTCAAAATGCGTGCACACAGGCACGCAAACCGAGGCGGTGACATACGCAATGCAAATGACATGAAAAATGCAAATTGGGCTTACACTAACATGAGAGGGCCTCAGCCGCACTCACATAAGCTGCTGTAAGACAAAAAATGAAGTGCCTCGAAATGCGTGCACACGGGCACGCAAACCGAGGCATGGCCCTAAGGCACAGAAATGACATGCGAATGAGATGTGACATATGGCATATGGAAAATGCCAATTTCAGCAGCTAAAATGATGCACAAATAGCTCCCGAATTATAGCAAAATTACACCCGATGCCCGAAATGCAATGTTATGCACCTGAAATGGCCTACAGCTATGCCAAACATGCACAATATGGACATAACATGTAAAACAGTAGCAAGGCAGCCCCTAAAATAACATTTTTTCAGTACCAAGCAAGGCTAACAACAACCACAAGTATGGCAAAATTAGCATGCAAAATGGGGAAAAAAGAGGGGAATTACAAAGCAAGTAGTATATACAATGCTCAAACCGAAAAAACAGTTCTAAAACATTAAAGAAGGACCAAAAATATGCACATTTATAAGAGATAACATCCCCCAATTCAGTAGGTAGATAGGCTAAACATAGCATGCAAAATAATGAGCCAACAAAGGCTATAACATGAGGTACCAAAAGCATACACCAAACAACTTTGGACCCTTGACAAAACAAGAAGAATGGGTCATTTTAAGACACTTTCCTAGCCTGATGAAGGCTCAAAACAGAAGCTAAGCAAGCCTAACAAAGCATGCAATTTTACGGAATCAAAGATGGTATTACATGAAGTGCCAAAAGCATGCACCAAATGGCCTAAGACCCTTAACAAAACGTGATGAGAAGGCCAAAATAAGACTCTTTCTAAGCCTGATGAAGGCTCAAAATAGAAGCAAAATAAGCTTAACAAAGCATGCAAAATGGGGCCAAAGAGAGGTATAAAGAGAGGCCATTCATGGAGGCACCCAACAAGATTGGTCCCTTCTACAATGTTGTAGAGGGACACAAAATAAGCTCAATCTCAGTTTATAGCATGCTCCAAAAATAAATGCGTATAAGCTAAAAATAGCATGCAAGTTTACGGTAAATTGAAGGATTTGTGAAGCAAGTGGTATGTAGAAGCACCAAACATGGTTGAGCCCTTCTTCAATGTTGAAGAGGGGCTCAAAATAGGCCCAAAACCAGTTAGGGTCGGAGCCCAAAAACTCAAGCAAAGGGGGTAGAAAAATGATACAAAATAGAGCTAGAAAAGGGAAAATAGCAACTTACCCTTGAAGAACACTTCTTGGCTGCCTCTTGGACCAAATTTGCTGCCTTTTTAGCTGCTGGAAATCAGCTCCAAGTGGTGGAAATGGAGTGGTGATGGTGGTACTTGGTGTTGATGTAGAAATGGTAGAGAACTTGGAAGTTTTGAGCTTGGAAATGGAGAGGGAGAGGAGAGGCGTGTATGGAGCTCTCAAGGGGTTTTTTCCTACCCTTAAACACAGCTGGGAGCTGCTGTCATATGGCCAAGAGAGGGGTCAAAAAGGAGGGCCAAAAGGTGGGAAAAATGCACCCAAGTATTCCTTTAAAGATCTTTCCTAATATCTAGATATTTTGAGGGCAACCAATGCAAAATCTAGATATTTTGAGGGCAACCAATGCATAGCTGGAATACACTCAATGAGAGGAATAGGGCCGGCCAGCTCACAGGGGCAAAATCGTCATTTTACAAAAGGGGTGGCTGGCCAGCTAGATAGATAAAAAAAAACTGCCGAGAAGACCACTGGCTGGTGGGTGCTAGAGAAGTCCAAAAATGTCCATTCAAGTGTCCAAATTGAAGCCCCGGAAGTTAGCTTTCCAATGGCGCAAACCTTGCATCAAAATTCCTTCTGTGGAAAAAGTTATGCCCGTTTCCGTGAAGCCGCGCAGATTCAGTCCAACCGGACTTTAACCAACCATATCTCCTCCCCCCCGGATTTGGACTTAGGATATTCTTGAGTGAAAAATGAAGCCCCGGAAGTAAGCTTTCCAATGGTGGTGGCCTCATATTTTAATTCCTCTTGTGCAAAGAGTTACGCTTGTTTCGGTGAAGCCGCGCAGACTTTTCTCCTTCCCAGATTCATGCTGAACCACTTTTGACCAAGCAGATAACTGGTTGCTGAGACAATTGCTGGCCTCCCACCCTCCAGTGATCTTCCTGGTGCTAAAACAGAGGTACCTGCCAAAATTGAACAAAAACTAATGCAAAACGAAAGCTCGGGGACCAAAACCGCGCGGGGTCCCGAAAATGGGCTGTGAGCACCGAAAGTGGCGTTCGGCCACGAAGTGGGCATCAGAGGCCCCAGTGTCCCTCAGAATGATAAAATAGAGGCACTTGCCAAATTTGAACAGAAACCGGTGCGAAATGAATGCTCGGGGGCCAAAACCGCGCGGTTCGGGGTCCCGAAAATGGGCCGTGAGCACCGAAAGTGGCGTTCGGCCACGAAGTGGGTATCTACGACGCCAGTGTCCCTCGGTATGATAAAACAGAGGCACTTTCCAAATTTGAACAGAAACCGGTGCGAAATGAATGCTCGGGGGCCAAAACCGCGCGGTTCGGGGTCCCGAAAATGGGCCGTGAGCACCGAAAGTGGCGTTCGGCCACGAAGTGGGTATCAGAGGCCCCAGTGTTCCTCGAAATGATAAAACAGAGGCATTTGCCAAATTTGAACAGAAACCGGAGAAATCGGAGATGGTTGGGCGGTCCCGAACCGAGGCACACGGCCTGACGGTCCCGGGAACCGGGCTCCGAAATGGGCAAAATGGCCTACGGCCACGAAATGTAGCGCACGGCCACCGAGAGATAGTCTACGGGACCACTCCCTCCCCTCAGGAAAGAAAACAGAGAAAAACCGAGTCTGGTTCGCAAACCGAGACAAGGCACAGAAGAGAGTTCGGAAGTCCGGAGGCAGGGCGCACGGCCGCGACTCTGAGACTTCTGAACGAGCACAGTATGCAACATCACCGAGCGCTCAATCGGTGACGTCTGAGTCTTAAGGTCGGTCAAAAATGGGGTGTCTACATAAAATAGTTAGGTGGCGACTCTGTTATCTGGCAAAGCAGTCCATGTTTGGCACTCTTTCAAAAAATCTGTTTTCAAAACGATTTGCCGGATTTGGACTCTTTGGTTCAAGATTAAGGACCGTGACATTTGAGTCCTTGAACTGTAGTGACCCCAATATGAACAGAACGGGACTTAACCCTCCCGGGGCGTTCGGGGACGTCTACAGTGATGGATTAAAGTACTCCCTTTGTCTTAAAGTTAGTTATTTTCTTGGAGACAGTTTATTAACTTTATGCTCCATTTGTTTGGATGGAAAACATTTTTTGAAAAATGTTTTCCGTATTTTTTGGTGATTGGTACAATGAAAACCGATAGTCAACGGAAAGCATTTTCCATGGTCAATAGAAAACAAGCTTATATGAGACAGAAAATATTTTATAATAAAAGATGGAAAACATTTTTTAGACTAAAGTTTTACTAATGTCACCACACTCACCACCACCACTCTCACCTCCACAACCATCACACCATTGCCACCATCATCATCACTATCACATCACTCCCACCACCACTCACTCCACACCACTCATCGCCACTACCTCCATCCACCCCTCCACCTCACCTTCCTTCACCTTCACCTTTACCTTCACTTTCGTTCCACCATCATCACCACCAAATATAGAAAAATGTTTTCTCCAAAAAATATGTTTTGAAAAAAGTTTTCTGTAGAAAATATTTTCTATTAGAAAATGTTTTTTGCCCAAACAAATAGAGCGCTAGTTCATATTGGGTTTCGTGACTTTTTTTGTATTCTATTTTTAATATTTGTTAGTTAGCTTGCAACCAAATGTTATTTACAAAAAGCTTCATCATTTAACCAAAAATCTGTCAATGAGTGGCGTGAATACATACTTTATAGTACTCAATTTGCATATATGATGCAATAAATTAGTTGATAGTTTTTGTTTATTCAGATGAAATTTATTAACAAGGATGAGAAGTCACCATAAGTTATATGAAGGATGGTTTATTGTGTTATTTTGCAGGGGGAGCATTCATTGCCGCAGCAGTTTGTTCATGTGTACAAGGATGGCCAGTTCGTAACAACTCCGGTCTCCCACTCTGGAGGTTAACTGGGAAAATTTTCACATTCAATTGCTGATGTGCCTTTTTGTTTTTTTCTCGTTTTTTCTTCTTTCCTTCCCTGTTTAATTCCTTGGAAGCCATTTTTCTTTCCTGTTTATTCAAATGCAATCTCTTTGAACACATGGCATATTCTTGCTGGTTTTTTGTTTTGTTTTGTTGTTTTGTTTGAGCAAACTGTTGTAATATTCTGCATGTGTTTGTCAGTCTGTTAAATTGGGTATATTGAAGTCTTTCGATTGTCTTTTCACTCGTTTGTATGGAATTTTTGTAATGAATGGCTTTGTCCCCTCTTTGTATGCTCTGCAGTGAGATGTTTCTGAAAATTACTTTCATTGTCACTATTGATGCTATGTTTGTAACTTGAATTTGTGGACGGAAAGGAAAATAAATGGTATAAGGTAGGAAAATATACTGAATGGAAGAAATTGAAAATTTCTTTCTTTTGTTTGGTTGGGTTAGGAAAATAAGCATCCAGATGAATCTATGTTTCTGAAAATTACTTTCATGGTCACCATTGATGCTATCTTTGTATCTTGGTTTTGTGGACGGAAAGGAAAATAAATGGTAAAAGGTAGGAAAAGAAACTGAATGGAATAAATTGAAAATTTCTTTCTTTTGTTTGGTTGGGTTAGGAAAATAAGCGTCCAGATGAATCTGTATTTGTTCTTTGTCTAGTTTTCTATTTAAAAAAAGAAAAAGAAAAAGAATACGGAATTTCATGTCTCTTTCATAAATGACCCGTTTCATGGATAATATTGATATCATAGGTGTGGGTTCATGGTGAAATTCTGGAGACCTAATTCTGATGAAGAATAACCTATGTTTGGGGGCAATGTTTTTGATCTGTCACTATCTTCTCTCCTATAGATCAACTATGGCACAGCAATCACAAGTCTCTTTCTTCACAGTTAATAAACTGTTGGAAATGGTTATAAAATTCTGGGTAAAATCAGAATTTTTTTCTAAGTTTGGTCAATTTTTTAGGTGGGTCCCGTGCGTCGATTTTCACGGGTCAAAATAGTAACGCATTCTATGTCGCGTTGTAATTCACGTGGTATGTTTGGTTACTCAAAACCATTATCGAGTGAATGGAAAATTGAAGTCAAAGTATGCTCTATGGAAATGGAGTTTTGGTGAAAAATCCTTAAAGGTATTGAATAAGGCTTGTCCCACATTGATTTGATGGGAAGTTTTGAATGGGTTTATAAGGCATGGGTTTGGTACTTGGGGTGTGCCCCAAAGGGTACCTAAGTGTTTTAGAGGGAGAGGTTATGGGCAAAATGGGCTAAACCCATTGGATCCAAAAATCACCACACGCGCGCCGCTGGTCGGGCAAGCTGGGCTCGGGTGTGTGGTTGGGTTTGTTCGCCCCAATACCAATCTTTTTGGACCAAAAACATTTGAATTTTATTTTTATTTTTGGTAAAATAAAATCCAGAATTCAAAATAAACTGGTTTGGTTTTACTGTACATCCAAACAGGGCCCTTCCCGTTTTCAAATTAAACTGGAAATTAACTGGTCTGGTTTTACTGTACATCCAAACAGGGCCCCTCCCGTTTTTTATCTGTTTAAATTATGAACCCAACAGATTCAAATCTGTTTGAATTCAAAACCAACAGGTTTCATACCTGTTCAATTCAAAACCTGCAGCCACCTTTACATCTATAAATAGGACAACCCTCATTTGATGTTTTACATTCAGAAATTTCGTATTTCACCTCTGTAAATTCTATTCTTCATTTTGCTGCATTTTATTTTTGTGAGAGAGAGTATAAACACTTAGTGTGTTCGTTAGGCAAACAATTTGTAGTGCTGCTATTGTTTGTAGTAGATCATTTTATCCTAGGAGATAGACGTCCAAATTCTGAAAGCACCGTGGAGAGGACGAATCTGTCTTAAGGACACAGTGTCAAACACTGGACTTGATCAGATAATTATTTAAAGAAATTAATCAAGTAAGTTGTTTAACTTATTATTCTGTTTTGTTTGTTTATTTAATCAGATTTTAATTTTGTTTTTGTAACAAAATAAAATCTGTTTTTATTTTTATTTTTATTTTCGAGTTTGATTTTTGTAATCAAACGAAATTCTCTCATTTCCTTTATTTCTTTTTATTCTGGTTGTTGTTTAGTACACAACATAATTTAATTTATTTAAATACAGTGAAGATTGTCCAACAATCTTAAGACAGACTCATTTTGTGGTATCTTCATTGTATTTAATTTTCTGTAATTTCATAAAGACATATTCTGGTTGGAAAAACAAATAGTGTTTATGCTATTTGACAGATAGTAGTAATATATTGTCTCTTTTTTTTTACAACTAGTAGTAATATACTGGTGTCATTAACAATTGCAGAATATTAATTTGTGTTACAAAAAATTATTGTGGTATTTTATTTTTCTAGTTTTAGTAACAAGGAAAATAAAATTATTTTGTGTTATAATTTATTTTCTGGTTTTGTAACTAGAAAATTAGTTTGTTTTTTAATTTTTCTGATTTTTGTAATCAGAGATTATGGCTACTACAACTGAAATTGCATCTAGTAGTGGTACTCCTATTGTTACACTAACACCGATCCCTATCCAGAACCATGTTCATGTACTAATCAATCATGGAGAAAAATCAAAAAAATTTAACGGTACTGAGTTTAAGAGATAACAACAGAAGATGCTGTTCTATCTTACAACTCTTAATTTGGCTTGGTTTCTCCATGAAGAGGCTCCAGCACTTAAAGAGCGTGAAAGTGATCGGCAAGTTGTTGCCGCTGTAGATGCTTGGAAACATTCAGATTTCTGTGCAGAAACTACATCCTCAATGGCCTTGACAACATGTTGTATAATGTTTACAGTCCTCTGAAGTCAGCAAAAGAATTATGGGATTCTTTGGAGAAGAAATACAAGGCAGAAGATGCCGGCACGAAGAAATTTGTCGTCGGTAAATTTCTGGATTTTATTATGGTAGACTCCCAAACGGTAATATCTCAAGTTCAAAGTTTTCAAATAATTTTGCATGATATTCATTCAGAAGGTATGTCTCTTAGCGAGTCCTTCCAAGTAGTTGCTTTAGTGGAAAAGTTACCACTGGCTTGGAAAGATTTCAAAAATTATTTAAAACATAACGCAAGAGATGACCATGGATGAGTTGATTGTAAGATTAAGAATTGAGGAAGATAACCGAAGGCTGAAAAGAGGAATGGGAAAAATCCATTGAGTCCAAGGCTAATGTGGTTGAACAAGTTCATAAACCACATAACAAAAAGAGGAAGTTTACTGGAGATGGTCCTAAACAAGGCAACAACAATGGCAACAAGAAGTTCAAAGGAAAATGCTATAACTGTGGCAAGACTGGACATCGAGCTTCTGACTGCTGCCACCCTAAGAAGGATCATGGAAGTACAAGTAAGAAGACCACCAATCAGTCCAATGTAACAGAATTGGATTACATCTCTGACGGAGTGAATGACATCAACCTCTCTGCTGTGGTGTTTGAGGCTAACTTGGTTGGAAATCCCAAAGAGTGGTGGGTTGACATTGGAGCAACTCGTCACATATGTGCGGACAAGAAGATGTTCACTACCTACAATGAGGCTGCAAATGGTGAACAACTTTTCATGGGAAATTCTTCTACTTCTACTGTGGCTGGACAAGGGAAAGTGATCTTAAAGATGACATCAGGGAAAGAACTAACCCTCAACAACGTACTACATGTACTTGACATCAGGAAAAATTTAGTTTCTGGTTCTTTGTTAAGTAAAAATGGTTTTAGGGTTGTCTTTGAGTCTGATAAATTCGTATTAACAAAGAGTGGTATGTATGTTGGTAAAGGATACATGAGTGATGGTCTCTTAAGTTGAATTGTAATGACAGTTTGTACCAAAAGTTGCTATGAATAAGAATAACACATCTTTTGTTTATATTCTTGAGTCAAATTTATGGCATAGTAGATTAGGACATGTGAATTTTGATATTTTGCGTAGATTATTGGTTTAGATTATATACCAAAGTTTGAAATTAATCCTAATCAAAAGTGAAGTTTGTGTAGTAGCGAAACTAACTAAGACTCCATTAAAATCAGTTGAAAGAAAAATCGAACCTCTAGAATTAATTCATACTGATGTATGTGATCTAAAATTTATTCAAACTAGAGGAGGCAAAAAGTATTTCATAACATTTATCGATAATTGCACAAGATATTGTTATGTTTATTTCTTAGAAGTAAAGATGAAGCTTTAGAAATGTTTAAACTCTACAAAACAGAAGTTGAAAATCAATTTGGTAAAACCATTAAAATGGTTAGAAGTGATAGGGGTGGTGAATATGATGCACCATTAAATGAATTTTGTGCACAACATGGCATTATTTACCAAACTACAGCCCCTTATTCTCCACAGCAAATGGAATTGCTGAAAGGAAGAATAGAACCCTAAAAGAAATGATGAATGCATGTTATTAAGTTCCAGGCTTACCACAGAACTGTGGGGGGAAGCAATATTGTCTGCTAATTATGTTCTTAACAGAATACCCCATAAAAAAACCAACAGCACTCCTTATGAATTGTGGAAAGGTCGATCGCCTTCCTACAAATACTTAAAAGTGTGGGGGGTGTTTGGCAAAAGTTGAAGTTCCTGTTCCTAAAAAAGACTAAGATTGGACCAAAAACAGTAGATTGTGTGTTTATTGGTTATGCTCAGAATAGTAGTTGCATATCGGTTTCTGACTTATAAATCAGAAATACCTGATATAAATGTGAACACTATTATAGAGTCAAGGAATGTGTGTTTTTTGAACATGTCTTTCCTTACAAGAAAGGATAGGAATTAAGTTCACAAAAAAGAGCTTATGATTGTACACAAAGTCAGGAGACTAATGACAATCAAGCACAAGAGACTAGTAATGGTCTCGACCAACAGGATTTAACTGATGATGAACCAAGACGAAGTAAGAGAGCAAGAACATCAAAATCTTTTGTACAGATTTTTGACATACTTGTTAGAAAATGAACCTCAAAGCTTTAAGGCAGCAGCAATGATAGGTCCTGAAGCACCTTTGTGGAAAGAGGCTGTTAATAATGAAATTGAATCCATTATGCAAAAAAATCATACTTGGGAATTGGTGGATCTTCCACCAGGTTCTAAACCTCTTGGATATAAATGGATATTCAAGAGAAAAATGAAAGCAGATGGTTCAATAGACAAGTATAAAGCAAGACTTGTGTAGTAAAAGGTTACAGACAAAAGGAAGGTCTGGACTATTTTGACACATATTCCCCTGTGACAAGAATAACATCTATTCGCATGCTTTTCTATAGCAGCGTTGTTTAATTAGAAATACATCAAATGGATGTTAAGACAACTTTCTTAAATGGTGATTAAATGAAGAGATCTATATGGAGCAACCCGAAGGGT
>JAPPVO010007928.1:0-12495 GCA_030407325.1 Camellia japonica
GCATAAGGCCACGCCTCAACTTCTTCTCAAACTCAATGCAACGGCGCTCCTCAGTCGCCACCAACTCAGGTGCAAACCTGGACAAACTAGTGAAATCAGCCTCAAACTCGGCCACTGATAAACTGTTCTGCTCGAGATGGCGAACTGATCTCTCAACTTCTCCTGAACAGCTGGAGACAGGTACTTCTCCTGAAAAGCATCAACAAAAGCCTTCCAAGTACCTCCAATACGACCCTTGGTGAACTTCCACCACTGACCCGCATCCCCCTTCCGCTGGAATGATGCCAAGTCACCTTCAATACCTCGTCTTCGATGCCTAGCATCTCAAACGTTTTCGTTGTCTGTTCGAGCCACTCATCAGCCTTAAGCGGCTCTTTAGGATCCCCCAAAAAAACTCATCCGGATTGGACCGGAAGAACTCCCTCTTCAGAAAAGAAGGTCCTGCATCTGCAGCAACAGCAACCTGGGCTGGATTCGCAGCCCTCAGAATGTCAACTGACGCCTGAAATGCCCCTGCTATCCCTTGGGCCAAAGCACCCATGAACTGCTGTCCTACTGGCTCGGCCACATTGGCCTGGCCAACACCCTCCTGAACTGCCGGAATTTCCTCCGGTATAGGCACTTCCTGCCTGGCCTGCCTACCCACCCCGCCTACCACGACCTCGTCCTCGTCCTGACATCCTAATAAGGAAACAAAGACGTTAGCACTCTAAACAATGTGCCAAAACTAAAACACTCACGTCCTAATACATTGGACACACAATAAATCACACCACGTAAGCACATATCACATAAGCACCTACGAATTTCATTCCTGGATAATGATAGTCCCGAGGCGCCACTAAAGTCCGGTTGGAAACAACATTGATCAAGTACCTTTCAAACAAGACTTTCAGAGACTCAAGGATCCAATCAGTATCTAGAAACTACATTCCATACCCACATAGTCACATAAACATGTTATCATATAAGCATGTAATTATTACACTAAGTCTCTAACAAACGAGACGAACCCATTGTGATACTAATCACTTCCCACGTACCCAAAGTATTCAAACCCGGTACGCTCTGATACCAAGTTGTAACACCCTCAAAATACACCCATAATACATAATATTAACATGCGAAATTATAAGGAAATAAAGTATCTTATTCCATTCATCAGAGTACCATGAAATAAAAACATCATAATAAATGCCCTATGGGCTTACATCTTGCCAAGCCAACACTTGGATACAATTCCATGAGTTCTAACTCAAAACAAATAAAGCCCTAGGCTTGAAAGTTTACAAGTTATTCAAATAAAACAACTAAAACAAATAAAGCAAGTCTTCGAGTCCAAATCCTCACAAGCTAAGTCCTTGGAGGTAATGAACCACCTGAACCTGAAAATGAAGTTCCCATATAGGGTGAGCCACAGCCCAGTAGAGAAATACTAAACCAAGCATAAGAATTAACTAAAGCATAGCATTCGATACATGGTTAACACAAGATAATCAGTTTCCAATTTCATGACACTAATGTCTACATTGTCTATGACATATTGTCTATGACACTTTCACTTTCCAATTACATCATTATGGCTCAGAACCTGGCCAACTATAATAGTGATCCAGATGTCACAAAAATAAATGAGACTAAAGCTCAAACCACAACACTTCCATACTTCCAACTGATACACATTATAATGATGTATCATATCAACAACAGATAGCAGTATTGCTATTATCAATAAGCACACATATGAGTGATGCTACTGGAGTCCATCCCCTATCTCCTCCCAATAAATCCGGTTTAGAGGTCCATCCCCTATCTTCTCCTAAACCGTGGAGTTCATCCCCTATCTCCTCCAAATGAAATGCATATGCAATGAAACACACAATTGCCATATACAACACATAAATCACCACAGATATAAAGGGGAAAAGACCACCACAGATATTAATACTGCATCTATGTTGTGTCAACAAGTATTGAAAGATTATTAGTCAAGTAAATCAAACCTATGCTTTTGAATCCTCTGGACCAAGGCTAGAAGAAGTAGGATTTCCTAACAAACAAGATGATGGTTTTAAGGGTAACTCCTCATCAAGGGATTCAGAATACATATCCGCATGTCCACCATCCACCTCAGCATCATTAATTGAACTTTTATCGTTGATGTTATGAGTCCGCATCTGAGAAACTAAAGACTTCTATTCTGCAGGATCTTTCTTTCCAAGGTTGATCTCCACTGAGATAGGTTAAATTGCTCTTCCCCAAAGGAATCAGTACTATCACTATAGGTGTGGCAAGAGGATTGAGATTTCTTATTGTTGGATCTTATTTTTCTAGATGAATAATCTTCTTTCTTATTGGAATTTCTCCTGATTGCCTTATTTTTACCCCGATTCATGGCTTCTCCAGCCTTCAAATAACTGTCCTAGTCAAGAGTTTCACATTGCATGTTTGTTTTAGGGCCACCAGAGCTAATAGATAAAGCAGCAAAAGATCTCGATCTGGATGAAATTCTGATACTATCCTTCCAACCATCCCTACTACTAATACCCAAAGGACTATCCCACTCAGCAATTTCATCATTGCTAACAAATTTGTCACTGGATCCATGCAAACCAGTCATTGGATAAAAATTCTCTGGCCACATTTCCGTATGACGAATAGAAAGCATTTGACCTAGAGTGCTGGCCTTACCAACTGCTCCAACATTCTGATACCTTTGGGACATCTTCCAGAGAGTCCCTTCTTGGCCTCCCTACTTACAGATGACTCAGTTGAAAGCCATGATGAAGGTCTAGATCTGTTGCTCCAGTGAAAGGTCTTTCTGAGAGTCGATATTGTCAGTTCTGATTCACTTCCAGAATCACTTCCAAACACATTATATGAGCCCTCATCCCCAGCATATCCCTTAAATATGGAGGGCAAATTCATCGGCTCACTGCGTACACTTTTTCTCATTTTCCTAGTAATCTCCTTAGCTTTTTCTTTCGGCTCTCTAGACTTGGGCCTCAAAAAACCTACATCATCATTAGATGAGTTTTTCTTAACCCAATGTCCTCCCTCACCAGTATCAATGGTTCGATATTTCCAGTGCTTCCTACAATCTGCACTACTGGAAAATACACATTTAGCAGCATTTTTTAAACGCCGCTATAGGTACAAAAAACGTCGCTAATTCTTTTTGTGATGTTTAGTACCAAATGCCGACAAGGCGGCCGTCGCTATAGCTTTATGGCGTTTGGAAAACATCACTATATTAGTATAGGTGGCGTTTAAAAATGCCGCTAAATGTCCTACCCTAATGGTACTATGACATAGTGAAAACGCCACTAAATGTCCTACCCTAATGGTACTGTGACGTCACTATGGTTTTAGCAATGTTTTTAAAACGCCATCATAAGTTTTTTTAATTTTAAAAATTCCAACTGTTAGTATGGTAGTGGCGTTTTTAGAAACGCCGTATTCTCTTTCTTTCTTTCTTTCTTTTTTTTGAAATTGTGCTAATTTTATGTGATTGAACTAAAAGAACACCTGTAATAAAACTGAATAGCACTAATATGAAATAATAACTCCCATTCAAATAGCAAATACAACATTATTCAATTTAATATCCAATCACCATTACCCACAAAATAACATATCCAAAAATTGAATTCACAATTCTCAATCAAAAAATTACTACCTTGTATACAAAGCCACAAAATAACATTACCCTCTTCTCTCTCTCACCACTCCCCCATTTAACACAAAAAATAAGAAGGTGAACCAAAACACCCAACTCCCCAGTCAAATCAAAGGAAAACAAAAAGAAAAATAAAAATCCAAAGGAAAGCCCCATCCATCCTTCACCGTCATTCTGAATCGCTCTCCATGCTGCTTCCCATGGCCTTCAATCCTCTCAGTCTTTGCCAATCATAAAACATAATAATAATAATAAAAACAAAGCCAATAAAAGATGTGCAGTGAATAGATAACAAAAATAAATATGAGAAGTTCAAGCTACTGAATGTTATTTTAAATAGTCACATTAGGTCAAATTAACCTTGGGTATTTCAAACTATTAGAAAGTACACAATCCCATGTCATACTCAATGTATCATTTCTCTAAAAAAAGAAAAATAAGCTACACAAGATTACTAAGAATATTAATGCCAAAGCACGCACAAAAAGAAAAGTAACTACACACATCTCACACCATTAGTAACAAAGGCAACTAAAACAGGCATTTACTATGTTAACATGAATGCAAATACAAATCTGAAAAATATTACAATACTCTTCCAAATATTAATATGAACTGCCTAGGAGTTACTGCAACAACCCTCATTCTGGCTTAACCGTGCTTGCATACATACCTGTATGATCTTGTCTTATGATGTTGCAAATCTTGTTTATCTTGTTTTGTCTTGCTTTGTTTGAAGTATTGCTTGCATGATTTTGTTCTTTGCTTGGTGTGTAGCCGAGGTCGTCTTGAGCTTAGTTCACCTTTGAACCTTTGTACTTAGAATTATTTTTGGAACCACTTGGTTGACCTCCATCTTCACCCCGGGCATGTTTGCCGAGATGTCGCTATCTGGACCGAGGTGTTCGGAACCAAGGCCGAGGAGTGTATCATCTAGGCCGAGATGTTTTGCACTTAGTGATCTTTGTTCTTGGGCAGGTATGGCTTAGACCGAGGTGTGGCAGACCCAGGCCAAGGTGTAGCACAGCTTAGTCAAGTGTCGTCCTCCCTAGCCGATGTTTTTGTTACCCTGTTGCCGAGCTTTGACTTTAGCCGATATCATTACTTGCCGATGTGTCTTGCCATTTAGCTTGTTGTATACGCTTTGTCATAGATTTGTCTTATCAATCAGTCACCTTTTTGAGTTGAACCAACCCGATAGTGTCACGTGTCCGAGCTGTGTGTTAAGACAGCCGGCAGACCTAGAAACAAATCATTTTGTCTCAATCTTTGTCCTTAGAGAGAGAAGCTCTAGAGGAAGAAGGAGGGAGTTTTAGAGTGAGAGAGTAGAGTTCCGAGCCTGATCTCCGAGGATCGAACCGTTAGATTCGAGTTTTGAGGTTAGATTCTTGCTCTGCTCTAGTTAATCTTATTGGCTGTCAAGCTACATTACATGATTGATTTCGTTTTGCACGCCATGCATTGATGTGAAGTTGGTTCTTGAAGAGAAAATGGTGTTCTTGAGTTTTGATGAAAAGCCTCGTTTTGATCCGAAAGTTTGGAACTAGAACCGTGTTTTTGTGTTTGTTCTTGCATGATCTTCTTGTATGGGTACCCAGGTCCATGTTTTTGAACTCATAGCATGAAACCTCAGTTTTTGGAATAAACGAGTTAGGATTTTAGCATGCATGTTCTTGATGTTCTTAATGATCTTGTTCTTTGCATTCTTCAAGGGGGAAACCCAGGTTTTTCCCGATTTCGTTTTGAATGTAGCCATCGGGACCACACCTCGGCAAGGAGGTGTGGGACCTCGGCAAAGGCCTGGTTGGTACCCAGTGTGTTTTCATGAGACGAAAAACAGTGTTTAAACCCCCAGCATGTTTTGCTTTGTTTTGACTTGGATCTGGTGAGAATGCCGAGATCATTTGCATGCATGAAAAGCTTGTTTTGAGAATGTACTTGCCATGTGATTGTAGGACCTTGATCTTTGCTTTGAGCCTACACCCGAGAAAAACTATGTGAGTGGTATTTCTAATAAAGCTATGTTATACTGTTTTGATAAATCTTGCTTTGCTTTGTTTTGATGAAAGTATTTGTAAGCATGAATGACTAGCCCTATTTTGATGTATCAAGTATAAGCTTTGTTTTGATGTTATCTTTTGAAAGTCTCTTGCGCTGGAGGACTCTAAACTTTCGCAGTACCAAGTATAAAAGGATACGGTCCTTTTCTTGGAAAGATATAGTGTTAAAGCAAGCTACGGGCCTAAGTAACACAAGACCATCGTGTTGAAAAGAGCTACGGGCTTAAGTAACACAAGTCCCTTGTGCTGGAGGACTATAAACTTTCGCAGTACCTTTGACTAATCGATTACGGATCGTACAATCCTTGTCTTACCACTGACGGTTTACCGCGTGGACTTGTTTGTTCGGAAAGCTGGATTTGTGTTTTGCCGATGCCAGTAAGCGTCCCTTGAGACTTGTAAGATTTGATAGATGAATACGGTTCATCTTTTGATTTGATAAGGTTTTGATGTGCCATGCTTTGAAAGAATCTCGGCTAATATTCGTATGGTTTAGCATGTTTTGTTTTGAAAAGACTTCGGCTATATTCATGCAAAACCTTTATTATTTGTACCATTCACTGAGTATCCAAGCTCACCCTCTCTATATATATGTAGGTGATGAGCAGGACGGCGGCGACGCCTAGATGTGTTTTGCACAGCTTGTTTTGGATTCATGATTATGTCGGCCTTGTTTTGTAATTATGTCGGCAACGTTGTATTTACGTCAGCAAATCTTGAAAATCATGCTTCTTGACTTGTATTCACTGTATTTTGTACATGTCGGCTCGAGAAGCCTTTTGATCAAGATGTAACTTGTATTTTTGTTATTTCGAACTGGTTGTAAAGCTATATCTTGTATGTCATTCCATTTGATTTATGCACGGCTCTTATGGACCACTTGTATTTTGATTTATTGCTTCCGCATTTGTGAGCCCCATATATATTATACTCTGATTGTGTGTGATCTTTGTAAGTTGGCCTTCGGTAATCACGGATTACTGGCCATCACGGCACCATCCTACTAGGGGCGGTTTGGGGTCGTGACAGTTACAATATAACGTTAGTACAAAAAAATGCATAAAATATTCTACTTCAATTAATGCACAAATTACTTAAAATGGAAAGTTTTCCACTTCGGACACAAAGCATGTAGTTCCTAAGATAACACATAAAATATTCTACTTCAATTAATGCACAAATTACTTAAAATGGAAAGTTTTCCACTTCGGACACAAAGCATTTAGTTCCTAAGATAACACAGGTTTCTCAGCATGAAAACAACGACCAGCTCAATGAAAATCACCTATATGGCTTGGAACATAATCAGAATGTTCTAAAACACATTTGTCCACATGAGCAATATATCATTATGTGTAATAAAAGCTTATACATGGAGAACAGAGAAGAAATTCTATATGTCTGTATTAATACCAGATGAAACCAACCACTATTGCCAACTAAAGCAAACTATCCAAAAGCATTAACTCAAGGCTACAACACATGCATTCCAGCTCATTCCAACCTGAAGAAATTCTCTATGTTTGTACAACACATGTCTATTTCAAAGTGTGTGTTTTCATACCCTCAATTTTCATACAGTAAAATTAAGCAAAACCCAAATGGAATTAGCTTGTATACATCATAAAAACTCTACCACATACTACCTCTGTACTAAATCAACTCAAAATCACAATCACATCAAATACACAATCTACAATTATCCACCAATTTTTAACACCAAATCACATCATGTCTTAATGGATTTAGAAAAGTGAGAAATTAAAAACTAGTGATGTTAGTACTTTTACCTTGTTAGTTCTTCTTCTTCTTATTCTTCTTCTCTTTCTTTGAAAGGTAAACCTATATTTAATAAGGGCAAGTATTGTAATTAATAAGATATTGTATTTGTCAACTGGGCTAGACAGCTTTCTGATGGAATGAATACATGCAGTCAGCATCAAAATAATAATCGGTCACTGGACTTTCTTATTTTGCTGAACTTATCAACAGTTGTTCAAAATTGCAAGTCAAGCTGCCGCAGTGGTAAGACTAACTAAAATTTGATTCTCTTTTATAGAAGTTACTAGCTTCATATTTCTCTCTATATCTCTTTCTTGTTTGGTGGTTGAGATATAAAATTTGAGTCTCTTTTATAGAAGTATTCTTTTCTCTGCAATTGATAGAGATAATACTTCTAATGATTCATCTCTCCCTTTCCATTTCTCTCTTTTGGCCTTCTTAATGGAAATTGGTTAGACATGATGAAAACATTAGAGATTAAATAGTGATAAGGAGAAATACGTGTAAAGCTTGTAAAATCAAGTAATTCTCATGTCATAAATACAACACCAAATCTGTGAGTAAATTCCATACCCAAAATGATTGAAAAAATAGTGCTACTCTAACCTAAAAGTTAGTCACTTCTCAAATCCAATGATGTGGCAAACTATTAAATATCTAAGATAACTCTCTCTGTCTCTCTCCTATTTTCTCTAATCATCATCCAATCATCTCTTTTACATATTAGTGGGTTTAGAAAGTGATTCTATATCATTTTTCTTGAAAAAATTAACTTTTTTTTTTTTTTTTTTTTTTTGCAAAATATGGTTCAGCGATGCTGTTTTTCAACGACTTGATGTGCAATATAGAAACAACTGCAAATTTGTTTGTACTTAAGACTATTAATGTCTAATACAGAAAGGACAATTACATAGTTTGTAATTGTTTTATGCAAGTGGATTGAATACAATAATCAATTAAAAGCTCCCAATGAACCGCCTATATTGAAACAAATGAAATAGAAATATGTTCTAGTATTTGTATTCATCAGAATCACTAAGCCTGTTTGGATCATCGATTTGCGCAAGTATTTGGAAAGGGGAAAAAAAAAAGATCCCGGTTTTTACCTTATCAAGTGACTTAGCAAGCGCTCTCACATCATAATTTGTATGTGCATAGGATACCAACTTCAGCCACACAACGCACACAAAGAGCATTAATGTGACGCCAGATAGAACAGCAGAATCATACCTGCAAGATTTCAAACCACAACCATGAACTCTTCAATGGCATCAAATGAAGTAATTTGCCAGTTTTCTGGCTTGCTACAAACAATATATATTTTCTATTATTTCTAATTTCTCATTCTTTGTTGCACTCCCCTAGCACATCACCAATCTATTGGACAATAAAAGCCCAACAATCTATGCCCAAGATTTGTACCAAAAACCATCAATCCATCTGAGATGCCAAGACATTAACCAAAAAGGCTTGCATGAAGCCATTAAATCAAGCACAGCTCACGGTTAATGCTTCTATCAAAATTTTGTTATATATTGATAGTTTGCAAATTAGAAAGGAATGCTCATTCTTGCATTTAATTACATAAATCATGCAATCTTTTGAGGAAAATGATATCCTGACAAAATTTTCAACAAGAATGATGTTGTAGCATTTTGGAAAATATGTCACTTTGATGGGTCTTTTGTTTAAAATGATAAAATTAAGACTTACCACATCATTCTATATTAATTTTACATGCAAAATTTCGGTTTGCATATCACTACTCATCTTTTTAAGTCAAACAAATAACAGAGTTCAATTAGAATTTACTGACAAACATTCTTGGGTGACAGTGACAAAAGACAAAGAATAGCATCAACCCGATTGCACAGCGTCAACCAAAGTTTAATGTTGCTAAGTGTTGTTTGCTTTTCTATTTTGATGCTAGAAATAAAACAAAATACCAAATGAAAATTTACAAGAAAGTAAGTGACAAACTAACATGAGGATCACAAAAACTGGAAACAAAACTGTAACTGTCGTTATTAATATGTGAAGGCTGGCAACCACCTACAATATTTTGATTAGAAGTGACCAACTCTAGAGTTCAAGGGCTTAAAACATCAATTCATAATCTCCAGTTATTATGGTAAGTTTACAAGCAACAACCAAAGAAACTCTGCGCATTTATGCAAAGTAGTCAGTGTCGAGGATGTTCTATCACTACAAGTCAGTCTGCCATAATAATGAGAAAAGCTACAAAACAAATGCATGTAAAAAAAAACCAATGCATGAGAAAAGCTACAAAACAAATGGACCTTCTATAAACATGTTTAGCATACATCTAAAAAAAATGACTTCTACCGGTGTAAAAAAACCAATATACCCTCACTTTAACTTTTTCCATACAACTAAAATAAGGATTCGTTTGGAAACAGGCTTTTTTTTGTAACTTTTTGACTTTTTGACTAAAATATAATGTAAAGAAAACTAGTATATTTGGAATGAATTTTTTATTTTTTACCAAAAAAATGTACAAAAAATATAGAGAAAAGAGAATCTTTGACCTTTTAGTATGAATTGTTGACTTTTTTATTTTTTTTAGTGACAGATTTTTAGGCTAACAAATAATGTTGCCAAACGATGCCTAAATGAGAATTTCTGACAAAAAAATCAGATCACATCAGTTTTTCATAATTTTCTATACAATTAAAAAAACCACGAAAAAAAAAAATGCATTCCCAAACACATAACTTTTTTCATCTCATAAAAAAGTCAAATAATCACTAAAAAAACTCTTTTCAAACAACACCTAAATAAAAAATATTACAAAATAGTCCAAAGACTGCTAAATAATTATTCATTGGAAATTTTAGAAAAATGGTTAAAAATTAACAATGCATGGGCAAATGAATAAATCATTTGCATGGGACCAAGATAAAATGAGTTTATTAGTTTACTAGTTCAACTATTAAAGATAAGCAAGAGAATCTATTCTTAATAAAACCCTTTTCTTTCTTTTTATTCTTTTTTTAACAAATAATAAAACCATTTCAGTCACATAATTTTGATAAAGTTGCACACGTATTGATTACTACAAGAATATGCCTCCATGCCCCACCATTAAAGAGTTTGGAGTGGTGACCACGCTCCAGCAATCATTGGCCAACCCACAACCGAAGTTTAATCTAATTAAAAGTCTCTACCAATCACTATTGCATAGACTCTGCTATTTTTTCCAAACCTAATAAGAATAAAGGTTTGACACGGTATTCAATTTAAATACTTGAATTCTTAAATTTTTTTGAAAAAAAAAATTAAATTTTGAAGTCTTGACCTTTTGGACACGCACTCTCACTCAATACTCAACCCAAAACCACATAGCTGCTATCTATAAATAGGAACCTAGCTTCCAGCCATAAAACACCACACTCTTTCATTCCCAAACACCAACCAACTCAACTGAGAATGGCCAAAATGTTAGTGACCAGTTTTCTTCTTCCTTTCACCATGGGTATATTGCCTTTGCCTTGTTGGTCTCATGTTCACAAGGGCTCAACACAAGCCTCCATCAACCGTCTTCTCTAGTCCCATCATCCACCATACTCAATTACCACGGCGGTCCACTCCTTACTGGAGCCAGAACTATAAACATCTATCTCATCTGGTATGGAACCTTTTATCTGAAAGATCGAAACCCCGATCACCGACTTCTTTGCTTCCTTCAATGGACTCAATCCACAGCCCAAGGAGTCCACGGTTGCATCGTGGTGGAATACTGTTTTTTTGTACAAGGACAAGGTCGGGAAACCAGTTTCTGACACTTTCACACTCTCAAAACAGCTAGGAGACATACAATACTTACTTGGGAAAAACATCAAACGTGCTCAAATAGCCAACTATATTAAAAGCAAGATTGATAGCAAATTATTACCTTTGGATCCTCATGGGGTGTATTTGGTTCTGACCTCTACAGATGTTAGCGTGGAGCAGTTTTGCATGAGTTCGTGTAACGCCCTCAAAATAAACCCATAAATCATACATTCATGATACAAGAAAGAGATATCATATTTCATACATCAGAGTGTTAAGTACAAAAGTGTTATATGTTGACAACAAAAATAAATGCCTTACGGGCTTACAACTTTCCAAGTCAACACTTGGGTTCAACAAAAAGAGAGTTTTAACTCTTTATACAAAATAAGCCCTTGGCTTGATTTACACGTAATACAAAAAGATAACAACAAAAGATCTTTCAGCCTCTAAGCCTCCTAAGCTACGTCCTTGGAGGTGGCATACCATCTGTACCTGAAAATGATGTCCCATAAAGGGTGAGCCAAAGCCCAGTAGAGATATACTAAACCAAGTATGAGAAATAACTAAAACATTAGCATTTGATAAATGGTTAACACTTGTAAACCAACATACGACACATCCCAGTTCCATGACAAATATGTCCGTGTTTCATTTCACTTTCCTTTACTTATCCGATTCAAATTCATAAACATGGCTCATTATCCTAGCCAAACAATTGAATGAGACTACAACTCATATTAAAACAATTCCATTTTTTCACAATTCAAATGAGACTACAACTCATATTAAAACACTTACAATACTTCAATTATCTACGTTATGCAAACGTAATTAGGATTTCGGGACTTTCACCCTGGACACTCCGGCCAACTTAGTTCCCAATGGAGTCCATCTCCTATCTCCTCCCAAACAGGTTTGAGAGTACATCCCCTATCTTCTCCCAAACCATGGAGTACATCCCTTATCTCCTCCCAAACAAGATACATATGCAATGTATTTAAACAATTCATCATATACAATGATCAATCCTGGCACATATTCAATGTGTTAATTCAACCGTCATATTCAATGACATAACTTATTTGATTAGTTTCAGTTTTCCCTAATCAACATACAGTGTCTACAACAATCAAGACTATCCTCCACCGATAGCTCAAAGCAGTTATTCGTAAACAG
>JAPPVO010007929.1:0-21306 GCA_030407325.1 Camellia japonica
TGCTTTAAGGGTGTGCTCTTGTATGTCTAGGAATTGGCATTGTGTATGCTTGCATACTTGGTGCATTTTGGGGCTGCCATGTGAGGGGATTTGGGTGTCATTTTGCATGCTAATGCTCTGTTTTTGGTGGCCTAATTCATGTCATGAGTGGCCCCGGTAATGATGGAAAGATACTCTCTTTGATGCCTTAAGTTTAGGCTCATTAATTTGCATAATTTGTATAGCATTTTGGTCACCATTTTGGGCATGTTTTGCCACTGTTTTGGGGAGGCTTGAGGGCTCCCCCATTGTGGCTAAGTCCCCCATTGCATGTTTGTTATATACTTGTTGCATGTTTGCCCCATTAGATGTTATAGCATGGTGGTCTTGTGCTTGATTGGTCCATATTGGCATGATGATAGCATCTTGTACACTCTAGCATTTTGCATGACTAATGTGTTAGTGGTGTGATACTTAGTGTGCTAGCATCCTAATTTCCATAATGCATGTTTGCATGTTTGCATTTTTACATGAGTTGCATTTCATTACTCGGTTTGGGGTGTCAAACCAAGTGTGGGAAATGAGGGGTGTTTGTACTCCAAGTGACAAAACACACCTCAATTCCCATGTCACTAAGGCCCTTGATATTGGCATGATAGGGACTTAGTTATCATTGTTGTGTTGCATGCATTTTTACATCAAAGTGCAACCTTGGTTCTTTAGGCTATCATGCACCAAGGTGCACAATTGATGGCCCTAGAACCAAGAGCCATGTTTCCTTGAGTTCCATTCATGATAGGAAGCATTGGCCATGCATAGATATGCCCAAAAATCCAATACCATGCACTGCTGCCTGCTGTTGCTGTCAAACTGTCCCTGCAGGAATTTATAGCCAACCGGCAGCAAAGAGTGCCGACCGGCACTGCTTTTCTGGCCGATAGCTTATTTTGCAGCCGGTGGTCACCACAAGTAGCCGGTGGAAATCTCCTTCAGCCGGTGGCATTTAGCAGCATGCAAGGAAGGTGTTCTGGGACTTTGGTAATTTTTGAAGAGGCAGGGCAGTAGAAACAGAGGCAGCAGTGGTGCGGTGTGGGGCTTTCCGGGCAAGTTGGATCGAGCATGCATCATTCGCGCATCCCGAGGCAGGGCCGAGGCCCCATTTCTTTTATTTATTTGATTTAATTTTAATAATTAGAATTTTGTAATAATTTATTCATTTTTTCTTTTGGACTGTATTATTATTCGGTCCCTCCGAGTGAGGGCGTGCTTGTAATAAGTGTGTGTGAGTGGGTGTATGTCTTCCAATCCCCATTTCTTTCTTCCCTTTTATTTACCTGCTTACGTTGGTAGATTAGGGCATACTCATTTTAGCATACCTTATGCAATGCATGCGTGCATCCATGCATTTGTTTACATGCACCGGGCTCGGTACATCATACAAACTGCATCGTATTTCCAATTCCAATTTGAATACGTGATAGTTGTAGCATTTCGCATGCCATTCTAGGGTTAGCCGAGCCTACTCTAAATTGCATCCTTGCCTGCGTTGCATTAGCCACTTAACATGAACTAGGACACGCATGCTTGCTAACTAGTTTCTTGTTTTGGCACGGAGTACGATGTAAGTATTTACGCTTTAGCATACCACATGTGTGTGAATGTTGCCATGACAGTATGCTTACCATGCGGCTAGGTGCTTACATGAGATAAACTGCTTGAATGCCTGTGGGTGGAGGTTGGATTGTCTGAGTTGGGAAAACTCATTGAAATCCGTGTTTTAGCCTACTTGCGAGTAGCAAATTCCGAAACATTTTCAAAACAAACGGATATGCAATGTTTGTTTCCAAATTAGGCAATCTAGTCTATACTTGTTTGCCGTGCGTATAATATAGTAATTCTAGGCTAATAATTGGGATAAGAGCATGTAATGTTTTCAAAATCGGATATCACGGTTAGTAGAGGCCGGTCTTCGGACCGGGCGAAAGGGGGTGCTCATAGCTGACCTTCCCCGATCGTACCCAAGCTCCCGAGCCAAGGACATTTGGTGATGACGGACACGTGGCCTTCGGCACCGAGTCAGGGTTTCCTAAATTTCCCATTTTAAAAATATTTAGGTGGCGACTCTGTATCTGGCAAAGCAGTCCATGCTTGGCACTTCTTTTCAAAAATCTGTTTTCTCAAACGATTTGCCAGAGTTGGACTCTTGGTTCAGATTAAGAACCGTAACACAAAAAGGGAGTCCGAACTGTAGAGTGAAGCCCAAGGGCACGTCTACACTTGGCAAGAGCTCCATCCCTCCATACACGTGTATGGAGGGCAAACAACAAAATCCAGCTGGCTCAAAAGATCTGGAGTAAAACCAGCTGAGACAGGGGGTATGCCGGCCATCAGTGGTGGCCGGCAGAGTGCTCATTGATGGCCGGCAGGCTTCATCAGTGGCCGGCAGAACAAAGCCATGGCCGGCAGTGCACAAAAAGGTCACTCTGAAAGGACCAAGTCATGGTCCAAGAATGGGGCAGAAAGGATACAGGGTCTGGAAAGCTCGAACCTGTGACGTTCCGCCGCGAAAGTCGAATGCCCGACGAGCAATCGAACTTGTGTCCGGATGTACCTACAAACACAACTGAGTCTTGAGGACGGTCAAAAATTGGGTGTCTACAGCTTGCCATTGAAAACAAATTCTTTGCCCCATATCAGTATCTAACTCCTTCTTCTAGCTAGCTTATATTGAAAGCCAAAACCTTGCTTGCAGCCTTCAGCCATATATCCGTTGAAACTATTTGTAAGGATGTCCCTCACAAGAACTTTATTTGGACTTCTAACATACTTACCTGGAGTTATATGCTAAATTCCTATGCTCTAATAGAGGTTGAAGTCTTTTTTTACTATCTGCATCTACTTCTCAATTGGCATGCTAATGCAAAGGAAGATCGCAAGGTTTTGGATGACACTCTCTCTACTCATAGTTACACAAAATATGACGCTGAGAATGTTCTTGATGACTTCGAGGACTTCCTTCAAAGAACCCTTCCTGAACTCAATGACCTTCAAGTAGAACAAGAATACAAGGAATAGAAGGAGCTTGAGAAGAAACCTTCGAAGATAAGGCTCATATTGCACTTATGAAGCTTCGAACAAACCAACTCCATCTGGCTGGTGTT
The DNA here is from genome assembly GCA_030407325.1 of Camellia japonica. NCBI lineage: Eukaryota > Viridiplantae > Streptophyta > Magnoliopsida > Ericales > Theaceae > Camellia > Camellia japonica. Next base: position 3,141 of record JAPPVO010007929.1, read on the forward strand.
TATAGATCTGAAGATCGATTGAATAAGGAAAATAAACTAGAAGATTACCCTTGGATGAAACTTCATGATCATGTAACCTTTTTTTTCTCCCCTTATTTTTATGAGGTCGAAGCTATAAGAGTGAAATATGTTTGAATACAATTTTTATATTTCATCCAATCCTGAATGATACTTTGTAATCTACACTTTGACACTAGACCATACCTTAGACCTTGTTATCCCTGTGAAGCTATATACTACTTTCTTTATAAGGTCAAAAGATAATATAACAGATTCGTTGACTAAAGGTTTGACTAGAGCTAGTGCATAATTCATCAAGGGGAATGAGATCAAAGCATGTTATGAAAGAATCGCCATAATGGCAATCCAACCTGGTTGACTGGATATCCTAATGTGGTGATGTGGTTTGGAAATACTCTTTGGATCTAGTAGGACGCTCGTGATCCTCAGCTAGTCACCTGAAAATGAATGAACACTCCGGTCGGGGGTGCCGAAATTAGCACTCCGACGAATAAGTTAGTGTATACTCTCTTGGTTGCTTATATATCAAGTTAAACTTGTTCTCACATACCTTTTTTAGCTGATGCTCTTCTTATTTATAGTCGTCCTTGATGTTGATGGTTGGGCCCACTTTTCGTCCAATGAACAATCTCTCATTCAGCTAGATCTTCATATTCGGCCCAGTTTACACTTGATTCAGAGGCCGATCTGGATATTCGGCCTCTGTCCTTTTGGGCTATGAGCCATATAGTACATGACTTGATTTCCTTCTTTAAGTTATTCGGCTAACCTACGTAGTAATCTACTCGGCCACCACAATTGCCCCTCAAACATCCTATTAATGTTAGTTAGCCAGCATGTTTGGTTTTGGACTTAGAGGGTCAAAAAATACGACGGTTTCCCTATTCCAATGCAAGCGTCAGAACGCCTACTCTTTTTAGGCATCATTACATCTTTCCATCCCTTCGTGCGCTTCGTTCATTTAATGTGATTTGAAACCATATTGTCCCTTCGAATGTATATTTTTGAATATTCAAAACTCCTGGTTGCCTTCCAATGCACCTCTACTTCGCGATCTCTGCAACTTCCTCTCGTTCTTCATTGTCTTCTCTTATTCCGTGCACATGGACTCCCTTCGAAAGAACTGGCGGTTTTGACTCGTCCTTCTTTTTGGGTTTTGGGGATGATGAGTCAGAATCACTGTCACTATCTTGTCTCTGAACTTGAGGTCGTCGACCATCCTTTCTCAGAGGTCGTCCCGGATCTTGGCGTGTGGCTTGATGGGATTTTGCCCCTTCCAAGACCAAATCCTTTCGAAGGCGCTCGTTCTCAGCGATCATGTTTTCCAACCTCTGTTCGTTTTGCTTTGCTTGATCCATGATCGCTTGCATTGTCTCATGTACTGAAGTCGAGGGTGAAGTCTGGGCAACTGAATCGAAGTTCAAGGCACGTCGTGCGGTGATATTCTCCGGTCCCAGCATGTTTCTTAGAGTGAGGTCATCTCTCGGTGTAGTTTCGTCAGCGACTATCGGAGGATCTTCCGTTACGCCCGCCATGGATGTACTTGAGTATTCCTACAGACAGCGCCAATTGTGATGATGTGGTTTGGAAATACTCTTTGGATCCAGTAGGACGCTCGTGATCCTCAGCTAGTCACCTGAAAAGGAATGAACACTCTGGTCGGGGGTGCCGGAATTAGCACTCCGACGGATAAGTTAGTGTATACTCTCTTGGTTGCTTATATCTCAAGTTAAACTTACTTGTTCTCACATACCTTTTTTAGCTGATGCTCTTCTTATTTATAGTCGTCCTTGATGTTGATGGTTGGGCCCACTTTTCGTCCAATGAACAATCGCTCATTCGGCTAGATCTTCATATTCGGCCCAGTTTACACTTGATTCAGAGGTCGATCTGGATATTCGGCCTCTGTCCCTTTGGGCTATGAGTCGTATAGTACATGACTTGATTTCCTTCTTTAAGTTATTCTGCTAACCTACGTAGTAATCTAATCGGCCACCACACCTAAGATTTTGGTTCAAAGAGACAACTGAATTCTAAGTGACTTGTTGGAATCAATGGGGAGTTTATTCTCCTAACCCATTTATATAAGAATATAGCATAATGTTTCAGGATAAGCTTTGCTATTAATGATTCTTATATCTTGGAATTCCAAAGTAGGGTATGACAAAATACTTTTAATAAGAATCACCTATATGAGTGTGAATGGGCTGCTTCTATAAGAATTGAGAAGGCCAAATTCTCTAAAACACTCATGAAAATCAAGAGCCAAAATGAACACAACTATGAGAGCCAAACTATGTTCGGAAAGATTCTGTGTGAATTCTATTGTCTTGATTTATTTAAATGGCTAAACAGTTTAAGACATTATGCTCACAAATTAGCTAGTAAGTCTGATAGTTTTTGTTCAGATGTTTAATCCAAATCTTTGTTACATGTGATTTGGGCAAATACCGAGACAAAGTTGACAAAATTGTTTTTAGTTGGTTTCTTCTTTTCTTATCTTCTTGATTTTATAAAATGGAAAGTTTTCAGTTTTGGTGGCTTGAAGAAGAATTGGGCGTGTTGAGACAAAGATTTGTTGGAAACCTTGTCAAAAGACTTTGGCTAATATTTTGGTTCATTTTATTTGTCAAAAGTGTTTGATCTTATGGACAAGCATGAGGGGATGTTGGTGAATCTTTCCAGCCAAAAAGGGAGGCTGCTTGTCTGTGGGATAAGGTGACAACGCATAGAGGAAACACATGCGGCCGAATTTGTGGAACAAAATAGCAACGAAAGTCTGAAAAAGTTGCTATACGTGCATGGGAAGTCGTGCCCATGAGACTCACAACCGCGCCCGCGATTTGGCTTCAAGCCATCATGCCCGCAACCATCCCAGTAGAGCTTTGTTTAGTTTCTCATTATTATCTCAGTTTTATTTGTGTGTATCATGTATAGTAATGAGTATACTTTAGGAAAGGGTGTGTCGTATCCGTGTCATGTAGCAGCATCCGTATCCATGCTTCTTAGGTGGTGCACTACTAGACATTGTATTACTGATATTTTGTTATTCATATGCCTTTTTTCTTTTTCTTTTTTTGACAAGTAAGAGGAAAAAGGTTGCTGGATGTGGAAGAATCCTCCACAAATTTTTTTTTTTTTTTTTTTTTTTGGAGAGGTTGTAACTTGAAGGGGAAAAAAAAGAATAAAAAAGAACTGAAACTGAAATAGTAAAGAATTTAATCATATTGTTGACATGAAAGAAGTTTCATCCTCATCAAAATGTATTAGTGCTTTTGAATCTGGAACATTATATCTATGCATTTTTCCCTGATATTTCAAATGAATGTCAATAAGGCACCAACAACAACAACAACAATGAACTTACAAAGCAATTAGCATGCAAGCAACACCAAGAAATTGGAGTTTTTGTTTTTCAATGTGGTTTTGAGAGAAATTGATCGATGAGATTGATTGTTAGGTGAATTGTGTATGAGACCAGCTTATATTCTTCAGAAACCTAAAAGATAAAATAAAATAAATGGTAAACATTTTCATCACTCTCCACTGATAAGAAAGAACCCAACAAAACTGTGCACTTTAAGAGAAGGATCAACTTAAATTCTAGAAACCAAATTAATATACTCTGACAAGTACAGTTTGACCAGACCACTTTTTGAAGAAGAAAGAGGAAAATAGAGAGAGGTAGAGAGAGATCTGTCCATGGGTGAAAGAGGTGAAGGCCCAAAGGGTGGATGGATCCCAGTGTTTCGTAGGAAAGCATGGTCAAACAGGACGTTCCAAGGTATTCACACACTCTTTGTGGACAATTTACCTAAATCTTTGGATCCTAAGGGCCTATTCACATTGTTTTCCAAGTTCGGAGTCGTAATGGATATCTACATCCCCAACAAAAGGAGGAAGCTAACAAGTTCCAGATTCGGATTTGTGAGATACAATTGTCCAGTTGCGGCAGGAGTGACTGTTCAAAAGGCACATGGTACTGGATGTAACAATCGTGAGATAAAGGTTAAGATGGCAGAGTTTGGTAAGGCCTAGAACAAAACTGGATAGCAGAGGTTGCAGAGAGGTGTAGGCATTGCAGCCCCACGAAATTGAGTTGAAACAAAGAGCTTGCATATTAATGGGCAAAGCTATGCTGATGTGGTGGCTAACAAGGTTGGTGATGCGAAAGGTAGTGGACTGATAGTCAAAGTACAACAGTATGGAAACAAATGGCTATATGGGAGTCTAGTTGTCAAACTCAAGCCTTGTTGCCTTGTCTCTGATTTCAAACAAGTAAGTGTTTAACAATTGTGGAATTGAGGTTCAGATAAGAGAGCTTGGAAGCAGGTAAGTGATCTTTACATTCGACTCAACAGAAGTAATGAGAAGTAAAAGCAAGGATTTGGAGCACTGGGTCCATGACTGGTGTGAGTCTATCACACAATCGAACAAAGACATAAGCATTGAGCATGCAAGGGAGGTATGGCTTAGCTGTTATGGAGTACCACTTCATCTTTGGAACTTTGTTAATTTTAAGAATATAGGCATGCTGTGGGGCGATGTTATTGAGATTGATAGAGATACTCTTGACATGTCCTCTCTTTGCTGTGGAAAAATTAGAGTAGCAACCCAAGTTTTGGACTGCATTAACCAGGTGATAACCCTAGACTGCAAAGGCAAATTATACCAAATCAGAGTTTGTGAAGAACAAATAGTTGTTATGAAAAAGCCAAGCATCTCTGTTAGTCTTCTACGGAATGACAGCTCTGTAAGTATAAATAGAGAGAGTTGAGCACTGTGTTGATAATGGAGTGACCCTTAGAGAAGATGATGATAATGTGGCACTTGGTGATGACTTGGCAGGGAGAAGAGCTTGGGAATTGACAAGTGCACTGCATCTCAGAATAAGGAAGCTAATCTGGCAGTTAAAGATAGCCTCCTGAATATCTCTGCAATACAGGAGATGGCTAGTAGCTTGGGAATGCTAAGTAATGGAGGCGCATGTATGCAGAAGGAGGCACTGTTGTCAGAATACAACGGATTCAATAATGATGGCAGAAGTCAAAGAGTCGATGGACATGTGGTTACTTTAGGTTTTTTGAAAAGCTTGAGCAGGCCAGATTCCTCTTAGCCCAATGTAAATTTAGAAGTGTTTTTAGGTCCAGTTCAGCTGGACAATCCAAGCCACACCAGGTCTCAACCCACTCATGGCCTTACTGAATTGGGCTTAGTAAGAACTATTGACCCCATAAATCCTGGATTGAACAACTCAAGTGTACAGATTCCTTTATCACAGCCAGAGGAGGTTAAATGTAAAAAATCAGGCTAGAGGCCGAAGTCAGTAAAGCAAAGGAGGTCAGGGGCTCTCATCATCCAGCAAAGAAAAACTCTCGGAAAGCTTCTAGGTTTGTTAAATCCATGGCTATTGGAGGTAACCGATTCAAAAAGGGTGTCATATTTAGAGCCACGACTCAGGCGCTATTTGATTCAATCTCTTTATCTAGTAGTTCAACAAAAGGAAGGCACCTTCTAAATGAAACACAAACAACCTTACAAATTGGGAAACTTCTTGGATTAAATTGTGAAGGCAAAGAGATTGAAGTAATAGAGAAGATAATAGATCTTGAAAATCAGGATTTGGTAAGAAAGGAGCAGTTAGATGTTGCCAAGCAATCCTAATTAGTAGGATATGGTGACTTGGGAGTCTAATTTTGTATTCTGATGAAGTTACTATCATAGAATGTCAGAGGATTGGGGAAACCTAAGAAAATAAGGAAATTAAAGGAGATAATCAGAATCAGACAAGTAGATTTTGTACTTATTCAAGAAACAAAAAAAATGCAAAGATATCAAAATTATTTGTTCGATCATTATGGCCTGGGAATTAGATGGAGTTTATGGCTGTGGATGCAATAGGGAATGCAGGTGGTCTGATGTGCATATGGAAACCAGAGGTGTTCACTTTGTCTGCTTGCTGTTGCAGTAAGAATTTTATCTTACTTTCAGGTACCACTTCTTCAAACTTCATTTGCAACATTGTGAATGTTTATGCTTCCAATGATTTGCTGAAAAGGACGCAACTGTGGGAAACATTAATTAATCTTAAAAGTTGTTTTATCCATCCATGGTGCATTGGGGGGGACTTCAATGAAGTCAGAGTCATTGGAGAAAGGAAGGGTTGTGTTAGGAGGGATGTTGGGATGAAGGATTTTGGGGATTTCATTGAAAAGATTCAAGGGATGGATTTACCAATGCTGGGCAGAAAATACACTTGGAGCAGTTCTCAGGATGGATTCAGGTGGAGTAGAATTGATAGGTTTATCCTTAATCTCGAATGGCTTGAATTATTTAGGTTCAAACTTTGGGGCTTACCGAGAACCTTGTCTGATCACTGTCCTATTCTACTAATGGAAGATGTCAGAGATTGGGGACCTAGACCCTTTCGGTTCATCAATGCTTGGACCAAGCACTCCAACTTCTTTCAGACAGTCAAGAAAAATTGGAAGACCACAAGTTTGGAGGGTTGGGCAGGCTTTATCCTAAAGAAGAAGTTGCAATCACTAAAACTTTGTTTGAAAAATTGGAACAAGGAAGTTTTCGGTAATATCAATGAACAGCTCAAAGAGAAGGAAGCTGAACTTCACTCATGGGATTTGACAGCTGAGGCTAGACCACTTCTTGTTGAAGAATCTGAACAAAAAAAGGAGTTATTGGGGGAAGTATGAAAATTGAAAAGATTGGAGGAAAGGCTATGGCTTCAGAAATCCAGGCTCAGTTGGGCATTGAAAGGTGATAAGAACACCAGATTCTTCCATCTTTCTACCACTAGCAGACAAAAAAAGAACTCTCTTGACTCCATAGAGGTTAATGGGGTTTCAATAGTGCAACCTGGAGAAGTCAAAAAAGCAGTGGTGAACCACTTCAAAAATTTATATGTAGAGCATTGGAAAAATAGGCCTAAATTGGGGGGGGGGGGCAGTTTAATTCTATTAATACTCTTAGCAATGCCTCTGCCATGCTTGAAAGGGTATTCACTGAAGATGAAGTGTGGGTTGCCATTAAAGACTGTGATGGGAACAAAGCTCCGGGTCCTGACGGCTTTAATTTATCATTCTTTCAAAAATGTTGGAAAATTATAAAGCATGACATTCTGAAATTTTTGATGGAATTTCATGAGAATGGAATTCTAGCCAAGGGCCTCAATTACTCACAAGAGCTAAGGATCTGGGTCTTAAAAGGTTGTTATTGGTCCTAATGATTTGCATTTTACTCACCTCCAATTTGCTGATGACACCATCCTCTTTTGTGAGGCTGATCTAATGGAGATTACAACCTTGAAGAGAATACTTAGATGTTTCGAAATCATGTCTGGCCTAAAAATAAATTTTCACAAGAGTACAATTTGCGGTATTGGTGTTTCAGAGATTTTACTTAATAGTTTTTCGTCAACATTGAACTGCCTCAATCAGAAACTGCCTTTAAAGTATCTTGGGCTTCCTCTTGGTGCTAACCCTAGAAAAAAAACCACTTAGAAACCTATTTTGGACAAATTCAAAGGCAAACTCTCAGGTTGGAAGAAGAGACTGTTATCATTTGCTGGTAGACTTACCCTCATCAAATCCACTCTATCTAGCCTCACAATTTTCTATCTTTCCTTGTTTAAAATGCCAAAGTGTGTTATCAAAGAATTGGATAAAATCGAAGCTTCTTTCTTGTGGGGTGACTTTGATGTAAAAAGAAAGATACACCTGATTAGTTGGAAGGATGTTTCAATGACAAAGAAGCAAGGAGGTTTAGGTGTAAGAAGTTTGAGTCAAGTTAATGTTTGCTTACTAGCTAAATGGTGGTGGAGGTTCTGCAATGAAAAGCAAGCCCTTTGGGGAAAATTAATTTGCAGCAAGTATAGCTCCAGATCAGGTAGCTGGTTCCATTCTCAAGGCTCTATTTCTAAATGTTCATGGATTTGGAAGGACATTATGGGACTTGCATAAGAAAATCCTTTTTTATTTGACTTCTTCCTAACTAACTCAGAATTAGTTATTGGTAATGGGGCCAACATATCTTTCTAGAAGGATATTTGGGTGGGGTTTGAGTGCCTTCAGTTTAATTTTGCTAGATTATTAGCTTTTTTACTGACAAGGATGGATCTCTGAAAGACTTTATTGCTAGGAAAATTAGCTCATCCAATTGGAATCTTAGTTTTAGGAGACCCCTGCTAGCTTGGGAAGATGAAGAAAGCCATAATCTACAATTTGTTCTAGGTAATGGCCCACCATTAAGGCATGGGATAGAGGATAGCATGAGATGGAAAGCCTCATCTCAGGGTGTCTTCAAAACAAATGATTTATTCTGCTGGTGGCAATCCAATAGAGGACCGAATCTATCTATGCCTAGATTTATTTGGAATAACATCTCACCACCAAAAGTCCAATTCTTTTCATTGTTGGTTTGGAAAGGTAGAGTAAAAACATCTATTTTCCTTCATCATATTGGTGTTCTTAGAGGGGAGGATGTCACTCAGTGTATCTTTTGCAAAGCTGAACCTGAGTCCATTAATCATGTTTTGTTTCTTTGTCCTTTCAACTGGAAAGTTTGGTCTGATATCATTGATTGGTGGGGTTTATTATGGGTCTGCCCAAGCTCTGTTGTGGATTTGTTTGATTGGTAGCTGGGCACAAAAGTTAGGAAGAAAGAATTACAGATCTGGAAAGCCATTCCTCTTGCTGTTGTTTGGTCAATATAGAGGCTCAGAAATGATTGTGTGTTCAACAGTGCCTGGCCCAATCTCTTGGAATTATTTAGCTAATCAAAGTTAGAATTGCAGTTTGGTTGAAGAGCCACACTTTTGGTTATTCATATTCCATCCATGATTTTGTTTCCAACCTAAAACAGATTAGGATGTGTATTTGAAGGTCATGAGCTCTATTGTTGCTCTGTTGTTAAGCTCTGTTGCTGTTTTGCTGTCAACAAATAACATTCTGCTGTTGTTTGCTGGGTTGAGAGGCTATTGAGAGGCTATTGTTGCTATGTGTTGGGTGGAATTTCCTAAAACAGATTAGGATGTGTACTTGAAGGTATTGAGCTATGCTGCTGCTATGCTGTTGAGCTCTGTTGTTGATCTGCTGTTAAGCTCTATTGCTGCTCTACTGTCAAATAATAACATTCTGTTGCTGCTGTTTTTAGTCACTTCCATACTGATTTGATCAAGCAACCATACTGCTGCTGTTTGCTGGGTTGAGAGGCTGTTGTTGCTATTTGTTGGGTGGAATTCCTAGTGCTTATAGCTATTGTGTCTTTGGCTGAGATGGTGTCTGTTGTGTCATTTGTTTCTGATTTGTATTTTGTTTGTGGTTGTATCTTGTTTCTTGTTCCTTGTTTCCTCTTTTGCTCTGCCTTTATGTTGGTTTCTCACCAACATGGAGCTTGGAGCTTGTGCTAGCAGATGATTTGGTGTTCATCTTGGTGTCAACCTCGTTGGGATCTTGATGGTTCACTATGATGCTTTTTGCACTCTCCTCTTTATTAATGTATTTCGTCATACTTCGTATGTTTTCATCAATAATGTTTTTTTTTTTTTTTTTTGATAAAAAAAAATACAGTTTGACCAGTAAAATACCCGAAAAAGCAAGTGACCATCAGAGTGAAAATTTGTTTTCAAGCAAAGATTGGTTTGAACCTTACATCAAATGTTGCTATAATATGATGGTGTATAGTGTGTTGTAGTCCATGATTTATATCAATATTACAGAATAGAAGCTGAAGATCCAAAATAATACTAATAGCAGTTAGGTACTTATAAACAAAATGAAAACTAACCACCATTTACTAAAACAAGGAAAGAAAAGAAAAAAAAAAATGAAAGCCAAGATCTACCCGTAAAAAGTAATCAGTGATTCACTGTAGATTTCAAGAAGATTGGGGCTGATATTGTATGACCCAATCCTATGTTGAAATTGACCTCAAGGTTGATAAGGAGCCAACCTTAATAAGTAAAACCAGAGAAATAATATATTAGAAAGAGACCACTTTTGCTTACAAGAGCAGAGACATCATATGTAGCTTGCCACCTTAAAAGTAAACACCGCTCCTATAATAAAAGATCAACCAATAGATTTTCATAGCACATCTGATAGAATCATTGGATGGCAAATTCAAGGCGCCCAAGTGCTCAATGAGGTTAAGAATTCGCAAAAGAAATCCATATTGAAGTACTTATATATATATATATAATAAAAATGAAAAAAAAAAAAAACCCTTACATTGGATAGGGGTTCGATTCCAAGACAAGCCATCGGATTGAAGGACAGAACAACTTCGCCGACATGATCCAAGAAGGAATTGGGAGTGAGAATTGGGGATTGAAGACAACCGATTAAATTTTTTTTTTTTTTGAAGATGATACGATGATGATTCAGATTCAGATTCAGATTCGGAAAATGATAGTGATAATGGAATGCATGAGTTTACTGATAAAGAATTCCAAGAGTACAATCGACAATTAACCCAAAGTGATGTATGTATATTATCTAGTTTCTCTTAATACTTCTCTCTTTCATTTATCTCAATTTTCTTCTTCATCCTATTTACATATGTTTTTTTTTCATTATTATTATTATTATTATTATTATTATTATTATACTCTCAACAGATATCAAGCAACTAATTAGGGGGTGATTACGATTTCACCTATGGCTATGGAGTAATGACCAGTTGTAATAACCCGACACGTAATATGCTATTAATTATTAATAAATAATGCTAATTGAGTGCTTAAGGTGAAATATTATGTTAATTGTGTGATTCTTTTGATATTTGAGTTCATATATGTTAGATGTAGAAATATCTATTGTGATCTCTAATAAATTCTGAAAATTAAAGGCCTTAATGGCGTTAAAACACAAAATTAACGAGGTCAATATGTTATGTGGAATATTTAGAATCCTATGGTAAATTTAATTAGAATTGATGCGGATTCAAATAATTAGAATAAATTAATTAGATTTGAGTAGAATTAATTAACCTAAGCTAGATTAATTAACTTAAGCTAATCCAATTATATAAATAGGCCATATGAGTTCAATTAAACATTTTCTTCTCATCATCTTGAGTTAAACACTTGTGGGGAGAGAGAGAGAGAGGACATCACTTAGAGACAGAGGAAGAGAATTACTTGGTAAATTGAGGAATTGACTTGGAAACTCAAAGAATTTGCAACATAGAGCTCAATTGAAGATTTTTGGTAAACTTATGAACCCTAATTCAATAGTTTAAGTCACTTAATTTGAGAATTCAAGAAGAGAGTGTGACCAAATGCAAGAAATGAGCTTAAAATGAAGAATTTGGAATCAATTCATGCATGCATGCATAGTTCTGAAAAGTTTAACTATTTTTTAGCATGATTTTGTTATGTAAACTTGAATTAGAAGCTATATCTCACATGCATCCATGAATCTCATCTTTTTGAAACTCAAATTGCATGTTTTGGAAGCTCTAGTGTCTTGACAAATTTAATGGAATACAAATTTATAAATTAGGATTTATGTGTAAATACTCATAATATATATATATATATAGTATTATTTTTTAAATTATGGAAAAGCATTTTTTTAAATCATGTGTATTTTGTTAGGTAACAAATTTTGAAATTTGAATCCCTAAATCATAGGTGAATATTCATTAAGAGATTTGTTGACTGATTTAAATTATAAGTTTTAATTTTTAGTAGCCAATTAATATTTTTCTCTTTTTAAAGAATAGCCAAAAATCAACAAAATTGGTTTTGAGTTTTGAAACTCGTATAGCTCTCATAGTTAAAAACCCTGGCTCTCATAATTAGAAATCTCATTTTTCTTGATATATACTAGCATATGAACACATGCGGCGCACAGGCTAAATAAATAATTAAAAATAATTTTAAAATTAAATTAGAACATAAAATTTATTTTACAAGTATAGAACAATAATTTAGAATGAACTAAATTTTAACCATTTTATTAGAATATATATATACTGCAGTTGTTATGACATTAATTGTATATTCTAAGTCCACAATAAGAAATAGATGTCATAATTGAATTGGTAAAGATGAAAAAAATAGAATAAATTAAAAAATAATATATTTATGATAAAATAAAAATAAATTTCATTTTATAAATTTTTTAGTTTTAGTTTATTTTATGTTAAAGTTTGTCATAAAACTTAAACATACATTTTAGAAATAAAACAATATATTTTTTTTTGTTGATAAAATCATTAAAATCGGTCAAAAGATCAACAAACTTACACAAAAATTAATTAATTAAAAATAAAAAAATTATTTTATTATTCAATTTAAGTTGTTTTCAACTGAAATATGCACAACACTATAATATTAAATGAGAGCATAGGTTTACTTTATATAAGTAAAACAACTTATTTTTTCCTTCTTTTCTCTATGTGAAATTGTGTAAAATAAAAATTAACAATTGTTTAGGCAAGAATTTTATTTTGAATCAAACAATATCAGTCATTTAATCTTTAATTAAATTAATCTTAGTTTAATTCGAATCAAATAAATCTACCCAATATTTTTTGATAGAATAAGATCGCGGTTAAATCAACGAATTAGTTAAACCAAAAATGGCTTAGCCTAATCGGTTAGGTCAAAAGAGTAACCAACTTATACAAAAATTAATTAATTAAAACTTTAAATGTTATTTTAATTTTAAAATTTAAATTGTCATGAACTGAAATATATACAACACTACAATATTAAATAGAAGCATAAGATTCATTTTATATAAGTAAAATAACTCAACTTTTTTCTTTTCTTGATGTGGGATTGTAAAATAAAATTTAACGATTGTTTGGGCGGAAAATTTATTTTGAATCAAAATCTTTAAGCACGTCAATCTTTAGTTTATTTTGAATCAAATAAATCTAACCAATATATTTTGATAAAATTGATAAAATCACAATTAAACCACCAAATCAGTCAAATTGAAAATGATTCAGCCTAATCGTCTAGGTCAAAAGACCAGCTAACTTATGCAAACATTAATTAATTAAAACTTTCAAATTTTATTTCAATTGAAACTATCTTGATCTGAAAGATGCACAAATGGGAGTATAAGATTCATTTTATATAAGTAAAACAACTCATTTTTTTCTTCTTTTTCCGATGTAGGATTATAAAATAAATCATAGATTAATTAAAGTTTTTATTTTAAAATTTAAACTGTCTTGAACTGAATTATACACAATACTACAATATTAAATGGAAATATAAGATTCACTTTATATAAGTGAAACAACTCATTTTTTCATTCTTCTCCCAATGTAGGATTATAAAATAAATGATAAACTAATTGGAGTTTTATTTTTATATGGTTAAATGGAAGTGGAGATTTTTTTTTAATTGTTTAAAATTAAGAAAATCAATATGAGAAATCGTGGTTAAACCAGCAAATTAGTCAAACCGAAATGGTTCAGTCTAATCGGTTTGGTCAAAAGACCGACTAGCTTATACAAAAAGTAATTAACTAACATTTTTAAATGTTATTTTAATTTTAAAATTTAAACTGTCTTGAATTGAAACATGCATAACACTACAATATTAAATAGGAGCATAAGGTTCACTTTATATAAGTGAAACAACTTAAATTTTTCTTCTTTTTCCGATATGGGATTATAAAACAAAAGTTAACAATTGTTTGAACGAAAAATTTATTTCTAATCATGCAATCTCATTCAATCTTTAATCAAATCAATGTTTAGTTTATTTCGAATTAAACAAATCTAACTAATATATTTTGATAAAATCGCAGTTAAACCAACGAATCAGTGATTTAGCCTAATCGACTAGGTCAAAAGACTAACCAACTTATACAAAAATTAATTAATTAAAACTTTTAAATTTAATTTTTAAATTTAAATTATATTGAATTGAAACATGCACAACACTACAATATTAAATGGGAGTATAAGATTCACTTTGTATAAGTGAAACAACTCACTTTTTTTTTTTTTCTCGATGTGGGATTATCAAATAAATTATAGACTAATTAGTGTTTTATTTTTATATGGTTAAATGGAAGCTAACTAATGAAAATTTTCTTAATTACTTAACATTAAAAAAAATTATATTGAAATTTTCACAGGATTCCTCACTAAAAATTCTATTTTTCTAAATATATATATATATATATATAAATAGATAGATATTCTACTATATAAAATAAAGCCCTCTTGTGGTGTTGACACTTTTGTCACGTCTTTAATTCCCAAAATACCTCTACATTGTTTTCATAAAAATTATGCAAAGTTGAGGAAGAGACTCAAACCCATGATCAGGTTTAATAAAATAAACTCTTACCATTTGATCAACATACATAGGCGTTGTTTGGGAGGAAGGTTGGGCTACAATAGATCACTAAAAGGCAAAATAGATTAAAATAGACAAAATGTCACATTTAATCCATAATCATTTTTTTTTCTCACAACTATCAAATCAATTAAAAAAATAAAGCCAATTAACTTTCCAAACACAATAGCCAAAAATCTAAATAATCAACTAAAATAGCCAATATATGTGCATTTTTTCTGTTATTATTATATAATATTATTTTTTTTGACGGCCCACTAATATAGATAAAATAAAGGATGAACTTGATAAAAAGTTACAACTCCGATTGGTAGCTCGAAATATCAGAGGGTCGAATGGATCGAAATCCCAAAACGACGTCGTTTTAGCCTTTTTTTGTATTCTCTTACCGGTAAGAGAATATTTTCGACCCATTCGACCATTCACTTTCGAGCTACCAGCCATTTTCCAAAAAGTTATACACGAAGTGCATCGACTCGAAACCAAAAACTTCGGCCTAACAAATAAAATTCTTATCAGTTGAGCAGCATACATAAAGAATAATATATGGAATAAAATTGAACTCACATAAATAATAAAGTTGATATTATACTGGAGAAAACTAGTGAGAAGCTAGTAAAATTGATACTATACTGGAGAAATCATGCAAATCTGTTAATCTTCATGCGGCATTGGGCGAGATTAGAGTCTCAAAATAGGAATAGACTTGACCAAGACTAGTATCGCCAACAATGTTAAGAGAAGGGAATATATTTTCACTTGAATTGTACACATCCGTTTGAGACTTATTTTCCAAGAAGATGATTTCACCATTACTATTATCCAAAGACAGTAAAGGTTGGAAGATAAATGTGGATGGCAGATGTGGAATTGTCACCAATTTGTCCATGAATCTCTCACTCAATATTCCATCATCGCCCACACATCACATCCAATTTTAAGTCGATTAAAAATGAAACAAATACATCCTCTTAAAACCTCGAAGCCAGTGTAAAGATAACCACTATGTCTATCTTCTTGTACGTGATTAGGCATTGGAATTTCACCATAAGTCTCCTTTGTCACATCAATACAAGCAATTCCCAACTGACCAGGTGAAGGAAGAAGAAGAGCAGAAGCAAGCAAAAGCCAAGGGGCCAAATATACTGGCAATGAAGAGAGGCCATTGGGCCAGGTGGAAGGAGGGGGGTGATAAGGGAAATCCTGAATTCTTCTCCAAAACTCAGATTCGAACTCGGATTCGTACAGGTAGTCGTACTCGGTGTAAAAGAAAGGGCCGGGGTCGTCTGAGTCAGAATCAAATGGGATCTGGTACAAGGCCTCGAAGCAGGAGAGGGAGTTGCATAAAAAATATCTGGATCTTAGCAATGTGGAGGAGAGTCTAGCTCACCAAAAATCTAGAGTTCAGTGGTTAGGTGGAGAGAGCAGTAGCATTTCCTTTTCAGAGGGAAAATTTTGAGTGTTGACTTGGGGGATGGGACTAGATCCACCAAAAGTGAAGTCATTCAGAATACTTTTGTTCAATATTATACCAACCTTATTGGTTCTGTAACGTCCCAAAATAATACAATAAAGATAACTCATATGCGGAATAAATATGAGAAACAACATACTTTCATATATCAGAGTTCAATGTTTAACAACCAGTTGTATACCATATAGGCTTACATCTTTTTTCTAGTCATTGCTTGGTTACACAAATTGAGTCTCGTTCATTACAACTTAAGCCCTTGGCTTTACAAATAACAAACATACACACATAAAGCATAAATAAGAAGCTCTTGCTTCTCGAAAGTTCATCCACCTTATTGCCTTAGAGGAAACACCTCACCTGCACCTGAAAATGATATTCCCGTATAGGGTGACCAACAGCCCAGTAGAGATAATCTAACACAATATATGAAGTTTAGCAAATGTATAAATACCACGTACATAAACAATACCGATACTAAAATATTTACAAGGCCTGCATATTTGTATGCCACTAACACCAAACCTCATTTCCATTTTCCTTCAATTCATTTCAAGTTCATATATGTACTACTCAATTCATGAGTTAAATTTATTATCTTTCAACAACCAAAATGAGACTACAACTCAATGGTTTTCCAACTATGCAAAATACCCACAAACACTTCAAACCTGCTATTTTACAGATATTTCGTCCAAATGAACTGGCACCCATTTATATATGAAATTTCGGGTCTTTCACCAAGGACACTCTGGCCAACTTGCTTTAAAATGGAGTCCATCCCCTTTCTCCTCCCAAACAAATATACATATGCAATGTATTTATAAACATAATCACATATGGAGTACATCTTTTTCTCCTCCCAATAAACATACATACACAATGTATTTATAACATAGTCATACATGGGTACATCCCCTTTCTTCTCCCAATAAACATACATATACAATGTATTTATAACATGGTCATATTCAACGACACCAACAATGAATTAGTATTAAATCGCCTAATCCTCATGCAGTTTCTACAACAATCATAATATCCTCCACCGATAGCCCAATACAATTATTTCTAAGAGATGTTCAATCTCAAAATAAATAGTTTATTCAAAACTTCATAGGTGAGATATTACATATCCAATATCACCATTTATAACCACAACCTTTCAATTTCACATTTTCAATGTTAATCCCAATTATTTATACAAAATAATAATTTAATCAAAATTAGGGCAAAATCTCCCTCTTTCCAAATATCAACCCAAACACCAAAACCAACTATTTTGGCACAACATGATCTTATATTCAAGCCTCATACTCATTTACCTCATATTCATCAAATACCCCTCTTTTCATTCACACCCAAATCCTAGATTTGTCCAAACCACAACCATATCTCATCATCTATACACAATAGCAAATAACTAAGCTAAAAACCCTATTAGAGTGTAGAAATTCCCTACCTCAAGTTTGAAAAAGAAACGAGTTGAAACCCCAAAAATCAACGATGCCTAAATTCGATCTCCACCGCACACAACGTAGCCCTCGCCTAGATAACTAACTTTGGTGAAGAACTTAGGTCCAAATCCCGAAGGATTTGAATAAATCAAAGATCTTGTGAGGTTTTTGGTAAGAAATGTAGAGAGAAGGAAGAGGAAATGTTTTTAGAGAGAGAGATATATACAAAAGTAATGTGAAATATCAAATTCACCAACTGATATAATACATGGTCCGCTCGAGCGTAGAAAGCCCCACTCGAGCGTCAAATACACTATCCCAGTACTTTTGTAGACAGGTCAAACTTCTGAAATTAAACATTCTCTGCTCGAGCGCATAAACGGCCGCTCGAGCGGACAAGCAACTTCGAATGCATTTTGCATTTTTGTTTTGAGGGGCGCTACCCCTAGACCCCCGCAAGCTGACCAGGCAGCTCGACCCCCGCCAGGATGCTGCCCTTGGACCCGCCAAGGGGCACTGCCCCCTCGACCCTCGCAACGGGGCACTGCCCTCTTGACCCCCAATCGACCCAGTCGAAGTGGCAAAACATAAAAGAAGGATCGCAACCGGGATCGCTACAGTTTCCCTTTTGATGATCATTATAAAGGCTTTGATAGGATCAATTCTTTGGTGAAGTCTAGAGTCTCTGGTGCCCAATCTTCCATGCTTGCTAGGCCTGTTTCTGATGAAGAAATAAATGATGTCTTTTGGTCTCTTAACGCTAATAAGGCTCCAGGCCCTGATGGTTACTCTGCTGGGTTTTTCAAAAGTTCTTGGGCTATTGTTGGTAGGGAGGTCACACAAGCCATCAGATCTTTCTTTGAATCTTGG
>JAPPVO010007930.1:0-28546 GCA_030407325.1 Camellia japonica
AAATTCTGTTTCCTTTATTTAGCATGAGTTATTTTAGCACTATATAGAAAATCAAATTGTTATATAAAAAAGATCATGTGTAGCATTTGATGAGTCCTACACCAACCAGATCACTTCGCAGCTAGAGAAAGATCATGAAAGATCATTTCTGAAATTTTCTGAGTTACACTGTGTGTTCCATTGGTGTTCAAAATTGTTATTATTTTACTCGATGACTAGCAGGAAGTCAAATTTGATTTCAGAATTTCATGACTACAGGAAGTCAAATTTGATTTTGTGATTTCAAAATTTGATGACTACAGGAAGTCAAATTTGATTTTGTGATTTCAGAATTTGATGACTACAGGAAGTCAAATTCATTCAACAACACTTTCTTTGTCTTTCTGTCACGACTCAAACCCGCCCCTATGGGTTTAGCACCGTAACCGGCCAGTAATCCGAGACTACCAAAGGCCTGCTGGACAGTAATACAGTAATACAGAGTACAGGGGCATGGCGGAAGCCAGAACAGTAAATAAACAATGTCCAATGAGCTGTGACAGTCTGTATGCAAAAAGATTTTTCATACATATAGACAATCAGTACAGAACAGTATGCACAATATTTACAATCATTCAGTACGGGGACTTAATCCCTAATAAACAGTACAGTACAGTCTATACAGTAATACAAAACGGTACAGAGACAGACGGGGAAATAAAACACCCCTAAGCCATAGCTTGAACAGGCTTGGAACCTCACAGTGAGGCACAGTGGTTGGCTGACAAAACTGGAGTTTACCCTGACGCTTCTAGCTTTGATCCGGTGCCTGTACACCTACATATATATATGAGCAGTGAACTAAAGCCCAGTGAATAACACAATGAGTAAAGGGGTTAAGAATAAATGTCCTTTCAGTATTGAAAATAGTCATTTCAGTCAGTTTATCGGTCATTCGGTTTGTGGCTCATATTTCAGGCCATAACAGTCATTCAGTTAAAATAGTGATATGTGGTACATCCATTGGCATAACAGTACAGTAAACAGTAGGTCGTAAAAGACCGGGTCTTAACAGACTAAACAGTAAATGATGGCCATCAGTAGCAGTACAGTAACAGTAACAGTACTATTTCAGAGAACAGTACAGTACTTGTGGATTCAAGAGGTGTCTCGCACAGACTCTAGAGGTGGCTCACACTGTAGCACTTAGTTCCGTACAGCACTTTGTTCCATATCAGAAATACAGAATGGCCATCATAACAGTAAACAGTAGTGGTTCCAAACTTGGGAACCGACAGAGATCTCTCTGTCACAGTAACAGTAAACAGTAGGTGCCAAGGATGCCACAGTATAGTTCAGAATATAAGACATACGTTCATTCAGTACACCGTATCAGTTCAGTGAACAGTTCAATTCCGTAAACAGTATCAGTTCAGTAAACAATATCAATTCAGTAACCAGTTCAGTTCGGTAAACAGTTCAGTTCAGTAAACAATATCAATTCAGTAAACAGTTCAGTTCGGTAAACAGTTCAGTAACCAGTTCAATTCAGTAAGCAGTTTCGTAAACAGTTCAATTTAGTAAACATTTCAGTTCAGTGAACGGTTCAGCAAACAGTTCAATAAAGTAGACAGTTCAATAAGGTAAACAATTCAATAAAGTAAACAGTTCAGAAGATAATCGTTTTTGAACATATCTTTACACAGTTGTTACTCACAGAGTTCTGGGCTACAGTAAGCTAGAGCGTCCCCTCGGTAAGCCAGCCCTACACAGTATACAGGATGAACACACACTAAGCTATACAGTTGGGGATGATCAATAACTTAATCCCTAATTTGCCTCGGTGTGTTCTACATCTATATCCTTATTAAGATGCCTTAAACTAGGCCTAAAAATGCCTAGAATGAGATTAGGATGCAAAAATACACTTAGAAAACATTTTGCAAAGTTTGCTGAAAATAGGAGCCTCGCTCGAGCGAGCCTTCCTTCGCTCGAGCGAGCTTCCAAAACCAAAGGCTTCGCTCTAGCGGTCTGTCGAAACAGTAAAAGTACTGGATGTTGCAATTTTACGCTCGAGCCACTAATTATTTGCTCGAGCGTGGCTCAGAGTAAAGGTTGGTCGCTCGAGCGAGGAATCCTTCGCTCGAGCGAAGAAGCCAAATCTGGAATTTCCAGATTTGCCTTCCAAGCTCAAACCAAGCATTCTACCACTCTAAACTCGACCTCTTGGGCCCAAATTCTGGAAAAACACATCTTAACTCAATATACAATAAGTTTCAAAACTCAATTTGTGAATTCAAAGCCCAAGGGTGAGTCAATTAAAACCATATTTTAAACCCATTTTCAAGAACATGAAGAACATGCAACATGCATGAATTCAAACCATTTCAAAACTCTAATTTGATGCTCTAAAGAGCCAAATCTTTCAAAACATGATGAGTTCATGGTCTCTTGTAGAAATATGAGCATGCATGTACAATTTTGCCATGGAAACAACTCATAACTCAACAATTCAAGCATGCATGCATGATATATGCTATAATCCAACATATTTGAACTCAATCATGACTTAGTTCTACAATGAAGCATGAATCATGCAAGAACTTGTTCAATGACAACAATAAGAAGATGGATTTCCTACCTGAGTCTTGAATTTGAAGTGTGGGAGCTTAAGCAAGCAAGAACTCTTCTAATCTTCTTAATGTCCAAGCAATATTACAAGATGAATTCACTCCCCCACTCTCTCTCTCTCTATTTCGGTGGTGAGCTCAAAATGAGCTGATGAAAATGTTGTTTCAAGGTGTAATAAGCCTCAACATAATAATAAACAAAGGCCCCACTAGATGGCAATTCCGTAAATGAGGCAACTCTATTCATATGACTTAAATTAATCTAGTTTAATCATACTAAATCGATTTTTCAGATAATTATGCCATAAAATCCCATTAATTACGATGATCATAAATCACTAATCAATTTCTGGTCCGGCCGCCGATAAGGCCTTCAATTTGCAGTTTAAACGGAAACACATAAACCAATAACATGCAATTCAAACAGATACAGTCAATTAATCAGTTTCAGGTTTCAGTCAGTCAGTGCAGTGACTCAGTCAGTTCAATTACCAATCATATTCAGTCTCAATAAACAGTAAACAGTGACGAGGGTTGTTACACTTTCTCTTAGCATGAGTTATTAACATGAGTACTCTTTAATTTTTACTCAAGGCACGGTGTAAAAACAAGAAATCAGTCAACCTGAAATTCATGAATACTCTGTAATTTTTAACATGAGTACTCTTTAAACATGAGTTATTAACATGAGTATTCATGAGTTATTAGCATGAGTACTCTTTAATTTTTATTCTAAAATTCATCTCTGGAGTGATAAACTAACCCAGCAGAATTTTAAGGCACAAAGTCAGAATTCAAGGTAGCAGAGTTTTAAGGAAAAAAAGTCAGTACACAAATTAGGACAAACTGTTCTAAACTAAGATCAGAGAAAAAAATTGTCATAAAGCACAATCAAAAGTTTGGCAATCAGAACAATCTAAGTGATACTTGAGTTAATGTATAATAGAAGTCAAAACAGGACACAGATCAATGTCTTGCTTCCTATAGAAGAATAAAGCAAAATAATTAAAATTTTATGTCAATAATACCACAAAAAACAACAAATTCCATTAATATACAACAATCCCCTAAACAAAAAATGCATGCTTTATTAAGGACTCACCCGGACCTCACATCTTCACTTTTGCACCTATGTGATACATGAACGCTAGCAACAGAGGCGACTTCTCAACAGCTCAGAGCACCAAGTTCCCTCCACTGCTCTGGTCTGTCAGGTGCACAGCCTTCTTCCATGTGCATAGAGGTTGTTTCCATACACAACCTATGTAAAAAGGCATAACCACCATAACCAATCTAAAATCTAATTGTGTTCTTGAGAATCTGAAATATAGTTTGTATATCTAGCCTACTAAAAGTATGAGACTGATGAAGCTCATAAGAGTTGAAGATCCAAAACTCTTAAGTGGAGTTGAGATGTTGCTATTGCACGCCACTCCATTTCGCCCAATCTACAAATTGCATTCCACCATAGATATTATTGGCAAATCGCACTCCCACAGTAAAAGCCATTGCAACAGGTGGGACCCGCTTTGCCAAAGGAGATGCTTCGACCAGATGCTCCAGCCCATTTAGGATTTGATAGCGAGTGTTGGAAGACACCGCAAGAAAAACACCTGATAACAAAATAAAATAACTTTGCCAGGAACAATTAAAACCAGAGTAAAATCTTTTTCATTTGCTCCCTTCACAACACAGAGCACGTAAAATGGGACTACGTCAGGGAATAAAGATAAAATGGGACTAAAACTTACCCGGTACTTCACAATCAATTGTTGTAATCCCTGTCCATCTGAAGGATTCTAAATCTCAAAGCAGAAATCTGATAAATCTGAATAAGAAGCAAATGCCCATCAAAATGGAAGGTATGGAGTGGGCATTGGAGTTTAAAATCTTATAAATCGGAAAGAATTTTGAATAAATCTGAAATCTGATAAATCAGAAATCAGAAATCAGAAACAGATTTATATAATTCACAAACCAAAAGAGCATTTTTAGGAAGCACACTCCTAGAAATACACAGGCATAATAAACATTACAAAACAACAATGTGTCGTAGATAGGTTAGTACATTCCATTTTACTCAGAACATGAAAAATAGATGATAGGTTTACTGTCAAGACTTTAACTTAACTAAGTGCTTATTCCTATTTTTTTCCATTTAGGTATATAGTCCCTTCTTACAAAAATCCAAGATTTGGTATTTCAAAGACTTGGTTTTGTAGAATTTCTCAAATCACAATATCAAAATCAGTCATTTCCAGTCACAATCAAATGGTGAAAGCATTTTACATGATGCTCTTGCCATGCATCATTTGTCATGTCTACTAATTCACTTCTTAACACCTTGAGCACATATTGCTGCACCAACATTATCTGCAGTTGTGGCTAAAGAATTTCTTTAAATCAAATTGGGATATTTGCCTTCTTATTGTTCATCTTAGTATAATTCTAAATTCTAAAATTATAGAGAAAAATTAGAAACTTAACAAAAAAAAATTAATTCTAATTTTTATAGATAGGGATCTAAAAGTTGACCCAAATAAATGAATTTTAATAAAACAAATATACAAAAACCTGCCCATTATTAAAATTTTTATAAAAAAAAAACACAGTTGTTTTAAAAAAAATTAATGACCAAAAACAGTATGTTTTTTTCATTTATTTCATTGAATTTCGCAAGTTTCAAACACTATAATGAAATATACAAATTGAACAAAACAAATATACTTAAAAAAAAAAAATCAAAATCACACTCATAATCATCATTTTCATTGATCTTGTTAAAATTCCACAAAATATAAAAATTTCAATGAAACCTGAAAATTGAACCAAAATAATAATTTCTGAAAATCCACACATAATCATCTCAAATGATTATTAAAAAAACATTTGTCAAACATAACCCAAGTTGGAGGTATCATTCACAAAACCTCCAAAACCGTGTGCTTGGTGTATACAGAAATATACAATCTATACAGAAATGTATACAGAAATATACAATCTATAAAATGTATACAAAAATATAGAAATATAGAAACTCTGATTTTCATACAATCTATACAATCTGTATTACCTTGCACAGATAGATGCCTCAGGTTTGGTGTAGCTCTGAAGTAGCTCTACCGGAGAGCTCCAATCGGGGTTCAGAGAGGTATCGCGGTTCTTAATCGGAAACCCTAGCCTTCAGAAAGCGAGTGAGAGGGTTGCGAAAGGGGGGAGAGGGGGAGAGGCAGTGAGTGGGAAGGTGGGGGGAGAGGCAGCGAGCGAGAGGTGGGGGGAGAGGGGAAAGGCAGAGATCGGGTGAGAGAGAAGGAGAGAGGTAGCGTCTCTGCGAAAGGGGGGAGAGGGGGAGAGGCGTCACGATGGAGTTTGAAATCTGAAATCTGATAAATCGGAAAGAATTTTAGGGTTTGGATGCATTGGAGTTTGACACACAGAGGAGAGGCGTCACGATGGTCGGTGATGGGCTCCGATGCAGGTAAAGAGAGAGAGAGACAGAAAGAGACAGAGTTCAAAATTGAAATGAGAGAGAGAGAGAGAGGAGATGAGTACCGTTGATGCTCAATAGCATTTGGGCGGGAAATAAAACCATCTCAACCATTGAAGTTGAGATGAGACAATTTAGACCGTTAGATCAAAATGTATCTCACATACATTTTAAGACATTTTTAAAAAACCTCTTGCCTTATTATATAGACTTTTTTACTTTTTACAAAAATATGTAGAGAAAAGTAGAGATATGATGTGACCAAAAAAAAAGATAATAAAGTATATATTTTTACTTTTTATGGAAAGATGTGTAAAAAAATATAGATGTAATGTGACTCAAAAGAGATAAAAAGACAAAAAAGTGAGTTAATATGGCACTTCTCAAACAATCCTTAAAAATTCGATGATCCCTTTCTAAAAAGTATATTTTTTAAATATTTTCAAGAAAATTTTTATTAGAAATCTTAAGTATATTGCTTTTTCTTTTGTTCATTAATATTAAATTTTATTTATTATTTAAAAAGATAAATTAGCAAATAATTTATATATATATATATATAATTTTGTTTTGGATGCTCAGGTTATTTAGTGTTTTTACCCAAGTCTACTCAAATTTAATTTGAATTTTTGAATTTTTGTAAAGGTCCTCACTTAATTAAAAACTATGTTATTCAATCTTTAAAAAATTTTAAGCTCGACTCAAGTTGTTTGGGTTGAGCTCACCTAAGTTTGCAATTCTAATAAAAAAAGTCAAAAAGTCAAAAAGCTCGACTCAAGTTGTTTGCCTTAAGGTTGAAAGTTATATAATTAAATTTGTGACAAATTAAAAAACAACAAATAAATTGTGACAAAATAGTGGGACTTAAATTGTAAATTTTGATCTTCTTTGTTTTCATAATTTGCATTAAAAAATTTAACTATTTATATTTTTATATAAAAATATATTATTAATTTTTTTACATATCGTGCATAGCACAGATTACCACTAATAATAATAATGTATAAGTCATGAAGCTACATAAAAATAAAAATAAAAATAAAAAACAAGCTTATGACTGATGAACAAAAAGTCTTAAGCTTCCTTTGGGAAAAAGGGTAGGGTTGGGTTGGGTTGGGTTGGATTTGGGACCATTTTAGACACAAAAAGATAAAATAAATTTTTTAGTCTAATAAGAAAAAATATCATATCCAACCCATAATCATTATATTCTTTCTCTCACAATTAGTCAAAAAAGCCAAAAAAATCCTTCCAAAACGAAGCTTTTTAGTTCCAGGTTAAAATAGCCAAAAAGTTAAAAAAACTAATCCACTTCCCAAATGAACCCTTATACTAGTTTGGTTTTTATTAGACTAGAAATCACAAAAGCCATGAAGGTAGAAAACAATGAAAGAGTTATTCAGTGTGTTTAGTTTCAATTTTCTGAATTTAATTTTTTAGAAATTGAGTTTTTTATTTTTCATATTTTTTTTAGTGAATATTTTTAAAATTTTAAGTAATTTTTTACTTTTTTAGATGTACGTTACTTAGATATATCTAAAAAGTAAAATATTTTAAAAAATTAATAAATAAGCAATAATACAAAAAATATACTGAATTCTCGTATTTTTTTTTTATATTTTTGATATTTAATGAATTTTCTTAATTTTTTCCGCAAATATTATATTTTTAAGTGTATTTATATTAAATATATCAAAAAATTAAAAAAATTACTTAGAATATTAAAGAAATTCAGTAAAAATAAAAAAAAAATACAAGAAATAAAAAAATTTATTTTTTTAAAATGTAAATTCTGAAAATATGAACCAAACAATATCCGACTACTTGCAGTCTGTCTCTACCGCCCAATTTATAAATTTTATGGCCACTTGCATTTACGAATTGGGTCATATCCTTTTCAAAAACAAGGGTGGAACAAGAAATCTTATAATGGTTTTGATTAGACTGAAAATCACTTAAGCCATGATATGAAGTTAGAAAATAATTAGAAAATTGTTTATGAACTCTAAAATAATGAGCTCCATTAGCTCTAAATACACTATAACTTTATTTGATTTGATGTTTTGTTCTTTATTTTTATTTCCTGTACTGCCAGCTCATTAGAGCTGGTTTAGTACTATCTTTTTAGTGGTATGTATCACCACTGAAACAATTAGGCCACGTTTGTTTGGCGGATTAGGTTGGATGAGATTGTTAGTGAAAGGATTGTTAGTGAAGGAATTGTTAATGTGGAGACTGTTAGTGAGGGGATTAAGTAAAAGTGTGTTTATTTTGATGATAGTGTGAGAGATAATTAGTGATGGGATTGTTAAATTATTTTTATATAAAATAAATAAATAAATTATTTCTATATTAAAAAAAATTAAAACAAATATTAAAGTAAACAAGTGCACTTGGTAAAAAAAAATGAAATTAAAAAAATAATTTTTTTATATAAAATAGACTCAATCCCCTCACTATTTTCTTAATCTCACCCAAAATCTACCCAAGCTAATCCCCTTATGTGAGGGTATTCATAGTCCCATGGGACTACTAGTCCCCTCATATTTTTGTCAACCAAACATGGACTATGTAGGACCCACGGGATTGGTAGTCCAATCTCTCCTAGCCAAACAAACATGGCTTTAAAGAGTTGTCAATTTATAAATTTTATGGCCACTTGCATTTACAAAATGGGTTATATCCTTTTCAAAAACAAGGGTGGAACAAGAAATCTTATAATGGTTTTGATTAGACTGAAAATCACTTAAGCCATGATAGTTAGAAAACAATTAAAGAGTTATCAAGTCTATTTACTTGCAATCTCTACCGTCCAATTTATAAATAAATTTCTAATAAAAAGTGCCACTTACATCTTTTAAATGGGTTACGTCCTTTTCATAAAGGGCACGGCCTTATCGTTTGAGGGAAGACGTATACCCACTCCTTTTCAAGAGAATAAAATACATTAATTAGGGTTTTTGGAATTTGCTTGTTTGATAATTTTTTTATTGGTTTATTTTTATTTTTTGTGAATTGAAAAAATTTAAATTTTAGATTTTACTTAACGAAATGAATCAAAAAATTAAAAAAAAAAAACTAAAAAACTCCAGAATAGACAAAAAAATATGCCAAAAATAACGATTTGTGTGTGTGCTTATATGAAAAGTAATTTTCAATAAATAATTTTGATAAGTTATTATTGTCTATGAGAAATTTTTTTTTTTTTTCTTCCGTGAGTATTGTGTTAAAATAAAATTTATAACAAACGGTAGTCGTAATTTCTAGTTTTATAGGATTAATTTTTATTTTAAACAAATCATATGGGTGTATTTGTAATTTATTAAAAAATAAAAGATTTATATTTCAAATTTATTAAAAATGTTTGCATAATTATGAAAAAACTTATTTCATGATTGACAAAAAATGTTCGCGTAATTGCAAAAAAAAATGTTGCATAATTGATCAAGAATGTTTGCGTAATATTCCAAAAAAACCTTTACTCAATATATAGATCACCATTAATAAATTATTCAAAATAATTAAAAAAATGACAAATCTCAAATAATTAAGCAGTCGTTATCTGTCTATACTATCATTAAATGAGCCTCTATTTTGATTTCTTGAAGCC
This sequence comes from Camellia japonica, assembly GCA_030407325.1. NCBI lineage: Eukaryota > Viridiplantae > Streptophyta > Magnoliopsida > Ericales > Theaceae > Camellia > Camellia japonica. The sequence continues at coordinate 9,707 of JAPPVO010007930.1, forward strand.
TTTGGCATTTACATAACTACCAAAAAAAAAAAAAAACTACTCTACAATAGAACTTCCCACTAAATCACATTCTTCAAATAACTATTCTATAATAACTTCTTTGCTTCTCTAATAACTTACTTTTATTATTTATTTTTTTTTGCTTTTTGCTTTCTTCCTCTCTTTTCTACAATGGTTTTCTCTTTTAAAGAAAATACAAAAGTGTTTCATTCAATTATGGCAAAGGAAGTACAAACCAATAGATGACTATATTTTATTTCTCTTTAATGGTAAGTGATCTAAGAGTTTTCAATTTTTATATTCTTAATGACTAAAATTTTGTTTATTTTTATTCATTGTGTTTTCAATTTTTTTCTTTCTTCCTTTAAAACGTAGGCAAACTAATTTTCAATTTTCAAATTGTTTCCAAAAAAATAGTATTTTAAACTTTTCACCAAAAAAAAAAAAATTTGCACGCACAAAAAAAACAATGAGGATGCATCAAAAAAAATAATAATAAATGAATATATAAATTTAAAAAAACAAATTGAATATAAAAATAATTTTGGCCAAACTCAATATTCTTAATACATCCTCATTCTTAACTCAAAGAGATTTGATGAACATAAAAAAAATAAAAAATAAATAAAATTAAAAACTCAAAAAAAAAATTCAAAGATAATGCAAAAGTATATGAGAGTGTGTGTATGTATATATCATATCAAATTCAGAAGGGAAAAAAAATTATGCAATTGAATATATAAATTAAAAAAAAACAAATTAAATGAGAAAAAGTATTAAATTTTTTATCAATTGAAAAGTAATTTTCCTTAGTTCAATTTTCATCAATCCAATTACATTGTTTTTTTCTATTATCAACTCTATTACATAATTTTTTTAAAAAAATTTGTACATATATTACGTATACCTCGGTCTCTAGTATATATATATATATAGATATCACATCAATACTAAATTTTATTGATCAAGAAAATGCAAACAAATCCTGTTTTTGATTAATGTTTGAGCGTTTGGCTTCACAGCATAATGATTAAAGCTGCAAGGTTTTATTGTCATGTTTTAATTAGAAAAATGTTTCAAACCCTCTTTCCCTCCAGCTCTCTTTCGCCCCTTTCTCTCCCATTAGCCAATTTTTTTTTTTTTTTTTTCCTTCTCATCCAATCACCATCCGTCACGTGTGTGTGGAGTGGTGGAGTGATTATTGGAAAGGGTCTCTATCAATACTGTTTTAATTATGAGAGAGGCTTCTTTCAAGTTTATAGCGGAATAAAGAGAGCTGTTGGGCATTATCAGGCTCGTAGATATTTTATTTTAATGATTTGGATAGTTAGATAGGTAGAATTTGTTAAATATTTTGGTCTTATAAAAAATTGTATTGATCATATATCTATTGTTACTTAATTATATTATATTTGTGTTAATAATAAATATAATTTTAAAAATAAATTATTAACATAAATATGATCTAATAAAATATCTATGGATATTTGATTAATGTATTTTATAAAATTAAAATACTCGACGAATTCTATATATTAAATGATTTAGATTATCAATAATGGGTCCACAAAGGCTCCGTTTGGTGTAACTGCTAAAACAGATTATAAATTATAATTTAACAGATTATAGATTATGACTTTAATCAGAAGCTGTTAATCTATTTGGTGTAACTGTTAAATTATAAATTTAAGTTGCTGAGTAGTATTTGTTAAATAAGCTGTGAAGTAACTTTTCAATTAACTTTTATTTTTTGTTATTCACTACTTATCTACATTTCTCATAAATAATAATAATAATAATCTATAGTTCATTTAGATCTTTTTCCATTTTTAAAAAAATAAAAAATAAAAAAATCTAAAAGTATAACCATAAATTAACATGTTTACTCTATTTTTAAAAAAATAAAAAATAAAAAAATCTAAAAGTATAACCATAAATTAACATGTTCACAGAAGTAAGGGGTGAACAGTTTCTTAGAATCAATTTTTTTGAGTTAAAATAAGTTATTAAAATTAAAAAGTATTTAAAATAAGTTTAACCAAATTATTCAAAATAACACTTTAAAATTAGAAATTATAAATTGGCTCCAAAAAAAAAAAAACTAAACAAACACCCCAAAGATCCGCCAATACTCAACTAAAAAAAACCCAGTCCTTTAGGCTCCGTTTGGAAAGATAGTTTGCGGCTATTTTAACCACAAAAGATAAAATAGATTATTTTAGTCATAACAAACAAAACATCACATCCAACTGATAATCATTATACTCTTCTCTCACAAAAAAAGCTAAAAAATCAAAAAGTCAAAAAGCTCTTCCCAAATCAAATTTTTTAACCTAGACTTTGGTTTAGAATGTTCTAAAAAAGTATATTTTTTGACTTATTGGCTTATATAGGTTGGGGTGGGTTGGGTTGGGTTGGGTTGAGTTTGATGTGATGTATTAGAGAGGTGATGTGATTTAAATAAAATGATATGACTTAAATAAAATAGTGACTTTTTAACTTTTTATATTATTTAAATTATGCCAAACTTAACCTAAAATAATCAAAAAAATCAAAAAACCAACTCACTCCCAAACCAACACTAATTATTTCTTGCACTGGTGCAGGCTATAATGGGGTGTCGGATGACCCCATCAATCAAATCGAAGAAAATGATAGTAATTTTATTATTAGGAATATATTGTTATTTGCAATAAAAATTCACTATCAATACTATTAAAACGTTTGATTTTAATAGGCATTATTTATATTTAAAAAATTAAAAAATAGAGAGTTAATTATTTAAAAATTTTATTTATAAATATTACTCCCTTCGTCCCAAAATATTAGTCCCTTATTTCATTTTTCATTATCCCAAAATATTAGTCCCTCTTCAAAAACAAGTACAAAAATAATATAAATTTCCTATTTTGCCCTTCTTTTAAATTAATAAACAATATAAAAAGTACAATTATGACATTGATATTCCTAAAAAATGTATTATCAAAAGGATAATTTTGGAAAATCAACTTTTTTCAAAAGCAATAATTGTACTACCAAAAAAAGTTAGATTCCCCAAAAGAGACTATTATTTTGGGACGGAGAGAGTACCATAATTCAGGTCCTATTTAAGATTTTTTAAATTAGTAAGTCCTATTTAATAAAACTAAAAATATTATCAATTTTTTTTAAAATTTTTAAAACTAAGAACATTATTAATTTCGCATAGTAATGTTGCAGATAATTGTTTTACTAATTGATAAAAAAAAAACAGAGCATGAGATTAAATATTTTTTGTCCTTCTACTTATTTGTTTGATTCAACTATTCAATAAAATCTAGAATAATAACAGTTTTTTTTTCCAGTTTCAAAACTGATAACATTATCAGTTTTTTAATTTTTAATTTTTTTTTTCAATTTTGCACATCAATATTCCATCATCATGCTCCTTTATAGACACTAAAAAAAAAAAAAATCAGTTTTGCACAAAAAAATAATCCAATTTATTCAAAAAAAAAAATTTATTATTATCATTTTTTTCACATAATTTTTTTTAGCTTTTTTAATTTGAAAGTTGATTTTTAAAGTTTTGAAAATCAAAATAAATGTCAAATCATCATGTTCTTTTATAGATAATCATAAATTATGAGGTGTTTTGGAAAGTTGGTAAAAAGCTGACTTTTAACTTTTTACTAAGTTTTTTGACTTTTTTGGAAGGTGATTTGGGAAGTTGGTAAAAAGCTGACTTTTTGCTTTTTAGTTTAATATTTTTTTAAAGTGTCAAATCACTTTAAAATGACCAAAATACCCCACCCAACTTAAGAAATTTACTTTTTGATCCATGTGACTCATTTATCTACTTGTTGGAATATGAAGGGTAATTATGTAAATTCACACTTCATGTTTTGCAAACTTCCCAAATGTTCCAGCTTTTTTTTGTAGCTTATCTGGGTGCATTTTTAGCTGCAAAACGCAGCTTTTTTGGCTGTTGCCAAATGACCACTATATACAATCATTATTTAAAGGGTAATTCTGATATTAAAAATTTAATGAGACTTGTAGATTTAAAAAATTTTAGTTACAACTTAATGGAGTATAACTTTATAAATTAGAACTTGTGTGTAAGGCCTCGTTTGGCAAGTGACTTTTTTAGCTAAAAAGTCACTAAAAAAAATCAAAAAGCCAACAAACTATACCAAAGAGTCAAAAATTTCATTTCTATCTACTTTTTGCATATATTTTTGTAAAAAATTAAAAAGTCATCCCAAACATACTAGTTTTTTTTACATCATGTTTTAGCCAAAAATTCAAAAAGTTACTAAAAAAGTCTGTTCCCAAACGAGGCCTAAGTATTCCAAAAATAAATAAATATTGTAGGGCTATCTATCTTTCTAACCCTTTAGCCTTCGTTTGACATGTCAAAAAACTTGACTTTTTGGCTATTTTAGGCACAAAAAAATAAAATAGGTTAAAAAGTCAATAAGACAAAATGTCATATCTAAGTCATAATCATTTCATTTTGGATTTTTTACCAGCTAGTCTCAATAATTGTATCTATTACCTATTAGATCCTAAGTTTCTATTTCATGCACTAAGAAGTCTTGTTATATTTTTTTATCATGATTTTGTCCCTACTGTTATACTGCTAGAGCCATTGATGAATTAGTGGTGTTGGTGAACATGAGAACTGTTAGAGCCATTGATGAATTCGTTGGTGTTGTGAACATGAGAACTGCTTCTGTGGCCCTTGGATTTTAGAAGATGGTGTCAGATCTGAGATAGATCAAGAAAATCAATATGAATGGAGATAGGGTGTGTCGACATTGACGAGTTTCAGAGCCATTGATGAATTCATTGGTGTTGGTGACCATGAGAACTGTCTCTGTGGCCCTTGGATTTGAGAGAAATGATGTTAGATATGAGAGAGATCAAGAAAATCGACATGAATGGAAATGAGTGTGTCAACATTGAAGAGTTCGAAGCTCTGTATTGTTTAAATCAGTGATAAATAAGTGATAAATTTGTTTAAACCAATAATAAATTTATCACTGATGAATTTGCTAAAAAATTTACAAATAGCAGACTTGATTTAAGAGAGAGAGGGGGGGCATCACAATAAATTTATCACTGAATTAAATAACAAATTAAGTAACAAATTTATCATTCATAAATTAATTAACAAATTTATCACTGAATTAAGTAACAAATTTATCAGATCAGTTACACGTCTGTAGAAGATCAACAATATCTTTCAATGCACTGATTGGACACTTTGCATCCCAAAACCGATGATAGAAGAAGATGGTGGCAACGACGATGTCGAAGATGGTAGATCGATGATGGGGAATTACGGTATTGAAGCTAGCAGATAAATGATGGAGGAGGAGCAACGTGATGGTAACGAAGGAGAAAAAGATGATGGTTGGTGACGGAGAAGGAGGAGCTAGTGACAGAAATAGGAGAGAGAGAAGAAAGAGCGAGAGAGAAGAGAGAGAAACAGAGATATAGATGTGTTTGGGTTTAGGATAAAATCACTCAACTGAATGTAAGGAGTAAAAATAAAAGATAAACTAAATTATTTTGAGTTAGGACTTCCTAGGAATTAAGTTCGGTCCAAAGGACCGGCCCGTAACTCCCATTTTTATTTTTTCTTTCACAAAAGTCAAAAAAATAAAAAAGCCTATCCCAAACGAGGCTTTTTAGCCCCAAGCTAAAATAACTAAAAAGCCAACCCATATCCCAAATTGGGATGTAGGTTGGCTTTTTAACTTTTTGGCTATTTTAGCCTGGAGCTAAAAAGTCTCGTTTGGGATAAGTTTTTTTAGTTTTTTGACTTTTGTGAGAGAAAAATAAAATGATTATGGATTAGATGTGATATTTTGTCTTATTAGATTAAAAAGTCTATTTTATCTTTTTATAACTATTTTAATCAAAAAGCCTTTGACTTTTTTATGCCAAATGAGCTCATAGAGATCATATACGTGCTTACAAGTTGAACATATAATCATAAACAACATTTTTATTCTATCTGTAACAAACGGTGAAATTATGAAGATTTAAAATCACATTTTGATTGCTCTGAAACTTTTTTCATTCAAATTTATCCACCTTCTTCCCCTCCAAGCAATGCAAATGCCAGCCTTGTGTGCCCATAAGTAAGGTTTCAATTGGCAAGCCTTGTGTGCCCATAAGTAAGGCAGTTCCGATTCGTAGCTCGAATTTCCCGTGGCTCGAGTGGCCCGAAATATCAAAACGACGTCGTTTTGATATTTTGATTTTTTTTTCTTCTTTTTTTTTCATCTCAGACAGAGGAGAAGCCGAAGAGAAGAAAGAAGGAAGAAGATATCATCATCAACAACATATCATCATCATCAACAACAACAACATACAGAACAGAGATCAGATCAGCCAATATATATATATTTTTCTCTTTACCTTCAGATCTGGATCTACTAGAATAAAAAATTTTAAAAAAAAAATCAAGAACAATCTGATTCGTTGTGTTGAAGATCATCATCAACACGAGGAAGATCAAATAGCTATATCCTTGTAAAAAATCAATGTGTTGAAGATCATCATCAACAAATTTTTTTTTTTTTTATTTTTTATTTTTCCTTCATCTACAGATCCAGATCTAAAAAAAAATAAAAAAAATTCTGAAGAGGAGAAAATAGAGTCAACATCTTCTCTTGCAAGAGGGATTTTCATCTTCTCTCGCCAAACAATCTGATTCGAGCAAAACAGATTCAGAGTCAACATCTTCTCTCGCAAGAGGGATTTTCATCTTCTCTCGCCAAACAATCTGATTCGAGCAAAACAGATTCTGATTTTCATTTTCTCTCACCTCTTCTCCCTCTCCTCTCCTCTCCTCCCTTCTCTCTCTTTCTTCTCTCCTCTCTCTCTTTCTCCCTCCTTCTCTCTCTTTCTCCCTTTCTTCTTGCGTTTCACAGATAAAAGAGAAAAAAAAAAAAAATCGAAATCAAAACGACGACGTTTTGATTTCGAGCCATTTTCGAGCCTGGGAATTTCGAGCTACCAGCCATTTTTCTAAGTAAGGTTTCAATTGGTAAGTGGTTATCTTAAAAATAATAATATTAAAAAAAAAATGGCAAGTGATTAATTTAATTAAAAAATCATTAAAAAAAATTTAAAATGTCAATAAAATTTTAATTTATATAAAAAATTAAAAATTTCTTTTTATTCATTGTATTTTTACAATTTTTTATTTGTTGTAAAAAATTAAAAAATTATTTCCAAACATATTATTAATTTTTTCGTCTCTTATTTTAGTTTAAAAAAAAAATAGTACTTTTCAAACGGGCATAAGTGGCCACATGATTATTCGGAATTTCTATGATGAGTTGTAGGCACCGTTTGGGAAGTAAGATTTGAGGTTTTTTTGGCTATTTTAGCCACAAAAAAAAAAAAGGCTATTTTAGTCACAACAAATAAAACATCACATCCAATCCATAATCATTACACTTTTCTCTCACAAAAAAAGTCAAAAAAGCCAAAAGTTCTTCCCAAACCAAGCTTTTTAGCCCAGGCTAAAATAGTCAAAAAAGCCAAAAAGTCAAAAAACCAACCCACTTCCCAAACCAAGCCGTAGTTTCTTGCTCCGTTCTCCGCCACAAAATGAGTAATCGCTGGTTTGGCATTGGTTAATATAACTAATTTTTTTAGTTTAGGATTTTTTTAGTCTAATTTTTTTAATCTCGTTTTTTATTTTGAGATTTTTTTAACTTTTGTGTTAGAAAAAGTATAATGATTATGGATAAAATATGATATTTTATCTTATTAACTTATATAGCTTATTTTATCTTTTTATGTTTTTTTTTTTAATCCTAAATTGTTAGCCAAACGAGCACTAAAAACAACAAAGTACCTCCTCTGTGCCGATCTTTTGGAAAGTGGGTTATAATCCACTTCCTAGATTATAACCAGCTTATAATAAACTTTTAACCAAAAAATTGATTATAATCATCTTTCCAAAATAGCCCAAAGTAACAGCAATAGTTGGATCAACTTTTTGAATAACTAAAAGAAAATTGTATGGTACACACACGTCTCCTATTCATGAGCTTTGATGTCTCTAGTTATAATTCAAGATGATGTTAGGAATATCAAATTTTTTATTAAATAAATGATTAAATGTCTTATATAGGTTTGAGATCCGTAATTTTGTGAACCCTACATTTATGTGAAACATTTAATCATTTATTTGGTAAAAAATTTGAGACTTATAATACTTTTCTATAATTTATTGAGGTATTGGTTGTGATTTAATTATATAACTTGATTATATATATTGTATTATTAATTATGGTTCATCATATTTTGATTATGATTAAAAATTACTTATAAGGGATATTTACTAATAAATTCATCTCACAAACAAGTACTCTAATTAGTCTTAAGTTTTTTCTATTGATCTGTTAAGTCCTATTAGTAGAGACTTTCTTTTCGTGTGGTCCTATTTTTTTATTTAATTTTGATAGCGTTTTGATGGACAACTATACAATTTTATTAATGTGACAAGTATGATGTAATATTCAAATATGGCAGGTATTAATGTGACACTTTAACGATGTGACACTAAAAAAAAATAAAAAAAAACTCGTTAGTGTACTTTTCGTAAATGTGATAACGTGGCGGGTATGATGTGACACTCCAAAACTTTTACTTCAACAAAAATAAAAACTTTTTAGTGTATTTTTTTCTAATGTGACAATGTGGCAGGTATAATGTGACACTTCAAAAAATAAATAAAAATTCTTTAGTGTATTTTCCCCTAATATGATAATGTGGTGGGTATGATGTGACACTTTTAAAAAAAAACTCTTTAGTGTATTTTTCTCAAACGCGACAACGTGCCGGATGTGATGTGACACTTAAAAAAAAATATACTCTAATGTGGCAGGTATTATTGTGGCACTCCAAAAAAATTAAAAGCTTCTTAGTGCACTTTTTTTAAATGTGACAACGTAACGAGTATAATATGACACTCCAAAATTTTTACTCAAAAAAAAAAAACTCTTTAGTATGCTTTGTTCCTAATGTGACAACGTGGCGGATATAATGTAACACTTAAAAAAAAAATAAAAACTTTTTGGTATACTTTTCTCAAACGTGACAACGTGGCGAGTATGATGTGACACTCTAGAAAAAATTTAAAAACTCCTTAGTGTACTTTTTTCAAACGTAGTATGTGACACTCCAGCGTGACGAGTATCATATAATACTTTAAAAAAATTAAAAATTATTTAGTGTACTTTTTTCAAATGTGACACTCTAACGTGACGGGTCTAGGAATGGCAACGGGGCGGGGCGGGGCGGGGGCGGGGGCGGGGGCGGGGGCGGGGGCGGGGATCGCACTCCCCGTCCCCGATCCCCGATGGTAGAATTTCCCCCGGCCCCGGCCCCGATCCCCGACGGGAACCTATCACTGCCCCCACCTCCGCCCCCAATGGGATCGGGTTTCCCCGACCCCGAGCATTCCCTGGCTAAAAAAAAAAAAATTCAGAAAATACAACTCATCAACAACAACAACAACAACATCATGTAAAAACAGATCTGAAACAAAATTATTAATGATCTGAAACAGATCTGAAACAACATCCGAAAATACAACAACATCAACAACATCATCCGAAAATACAACATCAACAACATCATAAAATACAACAACATCAACAACATCATCAGAAAATACAACTCATCTGAGACAGATTTGAAACAGATGTAAAAAAATAAAAATAAATTGTGAATCAGATCTGAGACAGATCTGAAAAAAGAAAAAAAGATCTCATCTGTGGTGGTCGAGGCTCGTTGAGAGAGAGGGAGTGGATGAGAGTTGCGATGTGGTGGTGCGAGGCTCGGCGGTGGTGGTGCGGGGCTCGGCGGTGGTGGTGGATCTGAGAGAAAGAGAGAGAGAAGTCAGTGAGGTAGAGAGAAATGAGAGACGGAGACGGGTAGAGAGAAATGAGAGCTGAGAGAGACTGACCTGGTTTATATATATATGTAAGGGTAAAATTGTAATTTAACATCGGAGATAAAACCGGGCCGGGGATCGGGGACGGGGCCGGCCCGGGTGCGGAACTGGAACACTTATCCCCGTCCCCGGCCCGAATCTGTTCGGGGATTGATTTTTAATCACCATCCCCGTCCCATCGGGGGTATTTTTCGAGGAAAACCCGCTCAATTCGGGATCGGGGGGTCGGGTCCCCATCGGACCGGTTTTAAATTGCCATATCTAGACGGGTCAGGTAATGAGGGGAGAGAGTGGTTTGTGTGTCACGTGCAATGCATAAACCCATAAAGCAAAAAGTATAAAAAACCTTAGTGTACTTTTGTGTTGTGTGTCATCCAACCATGCGCATAACGTGACAAGTTTTAAGTATACATCGAATAAAAACATTACATAAAATAGCCAATGATTAAACCAATGGCACTTGTGTCTTTTCCATAATTAAGAGGACTAAGGGTTGTTTGGGGTATCCTAAATAAGTGTATTTTTTGTCTTTTTGGACTAAAAAGTTGAGGGAAAAAATATGAATGTTTGGGTTAACTTTTTGACTTTTTATGAAAAAAATGTGTATTAAAAAATTGTATAAATAAGTGTGCAGGGGAAGATTAGGATTGAGAATTGTGCAACCGTACTTTCTGGGAGTGGAATTAATGCTAAGTAATGATTGGCTACTAAATGGGCATTGCACTGGACGGTTTTGTTCGGCCCGTGGGGGCCATCACGGGTCCTATTTTGATAATCTGAACCGTTAATGTGTAGAACTCGTCGAGTACTATATGCCTATAAAAAATCACGTTGATCGGATATCGATAGCTATATGATCAGATTTATTTTTTTTCAATCGTTAATTATAACACCATCCATTTGTTTATACAAATTGATTTGATCATGTAGTTATCGATATCCGATCAATGTGAATTTTTACAAACATATAGTACTCGACGAGTTCTACACATTAACGGTTTAGATTATCAAAACGGGACCCGTGATGGGTCCCCACGGGCACACAAACGCATCAATAGAGTTGAACATGTCAGATTCCGAGTTGTAATTTTGTGTAGAAAATTAATTTTTTAATATTTTTTTTTTGTGAATAGTGATAACTTTTTAACTTTTTGAGTAACTTTTTGGCTTTTTGATTTTTTGGGGACATGCCAAACTTGGCCTAAATAGATCACAAGAAAAAAACTGGAATCAAATGGAACACAAGATTAACATTTAGGATTTATAGGTAACTTCCCTTAATTATAATTTATGTAATATTTTATTATAACAGTAAGATTGAATTATGATATTTATAATGATTGAGAGGGTAAAATGTGTGAAGCTTGGGCCGAGTTAGACTGGGTATAAGTGAGCCGAATTGTGGGCCGAGTTGAATGGGCTTCACCATTGGGCCTTGTTAGCCCGTTCATGAATGACTAAGGTTAGTTCGGTTTGAATATTCTGAACCGAGGCATAGGGAGCCATGTTGTAAAAGCAAGGTGAAACCGAGCTAAGTAAAACAAGGTGGAACCGAGCTAAGGAAAGCTCGGTGAAATCTGTCGCTTCAGCATGTGTTATCCCGGTTGTTTGGTCATATTGCCGCGGTAAAACCATCTCACTTGGTTAGGCAGTGAGGGGGATGTAGAAAGATAAGCATTACTTTTCTGATTCCTAGGAGGACTCTACATTTGAGAAAAAGAGTCCTACTAGGATTGTGCCACACGGAATCTATAAAAGCTCGGAGCAGGACCTATGTACGAGTATCATAATTTTGACTCTTAGAAACACAGAGCTTTTTGTCTATTGCCTATTTGCTGACTTAGGCATTGAAAAGGTATCCGGCACACACCCGCTGGCTAGCTCACGTTTGTGTTTTCAATAAGTAAAGCGACGACGTTTGGAGGAGCGCAAACTTGGTCAACAGGATTATACAAGAAGATTATTTCGTGCTCGTACAATTGGCGCCGTCTGTGGGAAGTTCATAAAGAACAAAACCTCTTGATCAAGTTTTTCTTTCTAGTTGAAAGCAATGGCGCACAATGAAGACTTGCCGCAATCTGCTATTGATTGGTAAACCCTGGAGGGGGTGAAAGGCGCGAAGGTTTACCTTCTATCCCTCCCATGGCGGATTTAGAACCCCAGCGACGAAACTCCTGGTGGGACACAAGGGAGAGACTGGGCCCTAGCCCCCGTCGCTCTCAAAGTCTTGAAAGACAGAGACGAATGATGGATCCTCAAGTTTTGGAGGATCGCGTAAGGGAGCAAGACGAGTTGATAAGGAGGATGGCGGTAGACATGGAGACAATGAAGCGCCAGATAAAAGGGAAATGGGTGACGACGGGAGAGAGGCGCAAAGGCAACACGCCCCCTCGCCACTCGAAGGATCGTGACAGACATATCACACCATCACAAGCAGAAAGCAGAAGCCTTAGAACATGCGACACTCAATCTAGGACTTCCAGGACTCGTCACTCCAGGTCTAAGAGAACGGGGACTGAAAGATCATATACAGAGGGAAGCAGCTATTACCCCTCGTACACGTACCAAACGACATCTAGGTACATGGAGTTGCCTAGGTCAGTGGACTTACGGACAGTGCTCGCGGAGAGGGCCCAATGGAAGGAAGACACTAGGGCTCGTGACCCCCGCAGGGTTTTAGCACTACAGCAATTGGCCCTTAAGACACATGGGAGTGTTGAGGTAGGGATGCGAATGCCGCGCCTTGCTTATGAACCAACGGACAAGGTATTAGCAAGGTTACAGAGCTCGTCATTCGTTCCGGCAATAGAGAACGCACCACTACCCTCAGGCTTCCACCAGCCCAAATTCACTACTTACGAAGGGAAGACAGACCCCTACATGCACTTAAGCCACTTCCGCTAGGTTATGGCAGTATACCGGGAAACGAGGCTCTAATGTGTATCATGTTTCCATCCAGCCTTGGCGACCTAGGTCTAACTTGGTTCGTGAGGCTACCAGAAGGCAGCATCGCCTCATGGGCACAACTGGCAGAGGCGTTCGTGACCAGATTCATAACGAACACCAAGACACCAGTGGAGATTGATCAGCTACTCTCCATCGACATGGGCGAAAAAGAGACATTGAGGTCTTACAACAGTCGCTACTAGGAGACTTTCAACCAGATTGGGGATTGCCCTACAAATCTCGCCATCGCACAATACAAACGGGGTTTACCAGTTGGTAACAAATTGAGGGACTCAATGACAATGACGCCACCCCTCACAATAGAGGCCCTAATGGAGAGGGTGCACCAACATATTCGAGTAGAGGAAGATAGCGCCCGGGCTAAAGCAAAGACTGGCACAGCATCGATACCAGATAAAAAGACTACCACAAAAGTTAACACGGTAGAACAATCTAGCAGGAATGGGCGAGGCAGGCGAGCCAACAGAGAGGACCCAGAAAAAAGGAAGTTAAGAGTCCACACTGCCATCACTACCATGTTCAATAAACCTATCTACCAGATTCTCAGCAAGATACGTAATGAACCCTTCGTCCGGTGGCCAGCCAAGTTAGGAGAAGCACAAAAGAGCTATGACGAGAGGTCCCGTTGCACCTTCCATGATGAGAAGGGGCACCGAACTGAGAACTACACACCCCTGAGGCAACATTTGGAAGAGTTAGTAGCTGCTGGACACCTGGACCAATATATAGAAAGGGGAACACAGCCAGCCCCCTAGGACCTCAACGGACAAAACGGGATGTCGGTTGACGGTCCACCCCAAGGCATAATCAACGTCATTCATCGGATCGTCGAACCTGAGGGATATGTGAACTAAGGGGGATGATAAAAAAGGCAGAGCACTTGAAAGAGGTATTAAGTGCATAGCCTACCATAAAAAAGGGCAGAACAGAAGCTACGAATGTCATATCCTTCTCTGACAAGGATCTAGCGAGGCTACATTGCCCTCACAATGACGCACTGGTGGTAACTTTGCGCGTCAAGTATTTTGACATCAAGCGGATTCTAATCGACCAAGGAAGCTCATGCGAGATAATGTACTACGAGACCTTCAAACAGCTAAAGTTGAAGGACAAAGACTTGGCACCTGCGACGTCTCCACTCGTCGGTTTCAACTTAATGCCAGAATGGCCAGTGGGCAAGATAATCCTCCCAGTCAAGGCAGGAACCATGACAAAACATGTGGAATTCTGGGTATTGAAGGTCCCCTCCACTTACAACATAATCCTAGGGAGAACATGGTTGCACGCCATGCGATCGGTAGCGTCAACCTACCATCAAGCATTGTGGTTCCCTAACGAAGCCGGAGTAATTGAAAAAGTCTTGGGAGACCAAATTATATCAAAACAGTGCTTCGTCACAGTAAATGGCAACCGGGCTGCAAAAGGGTATGTACAGATGGTGGAAGAGCCAAAGAGCAATGAACTGTTTGCGGATGTTGGCAAAGTAGCTGAACAGAAGACAGTGGAAGACTTGGTAGAGGTAAGGATAGATGAAAAGAACCCAGAAAATTTATTTTTGCTCGGCTCGTCTTTATCCAGCACTGAGAGAATAGAGGTCATGAAATTCTTAACCTCTAACATTGAGGTGTTTGCCTGGACTTCATATGACATGCCTGGCATTGATCCAAACTTCATCTGTCACTAACTTAATGTCCACCCAACTGCCAGACCAATTATACAGCGAACTCGCAGATCGGCACTCCACCATGCGGAGATAGTGGTAGAGGAAGTGGGAAACTTGCTGGAGGCAGGAGCCATCAGAGAAGTGCACTATCCTAGGTGGATCTCCAATACTGTAGTAGTGCTAAAAAAGAATGAAAAATGGCGTGTCTGCGGGGATTACAAAACAGTCAACAAGGCATGCCCAAAGGACAACTTTCCCCTACCACGGATAGACCAACTGGTAGACCTAATGGCAGGACACAATCGACTTAGCTTCCTTGATGCATACAGAGGTTACCATCAGATCACTATGTATGAACCCGACTAGGAGGTCACATCATTTACAACGCCTAGAGGATTATATTGTTACAAGGTCATGCCCTTTGGCCTAAAGAACGCAGGGGCTACATTCTAATGGATGGTCACCAAAATGTTCGAACCGTTGTTAGGCAGAACAATGGAGGCTTACATAGACGACATGGTGGTCAAAAGCAAGGATGAGAAGGACCATCTCAGGGACCTAGATGAAATGTTCCAAATTCTGAAGAAGAACAAGTTGCGTCTAAATGCATCCAAGTGTGCATTCGACGTAAGATCAGGCAAATTCCTAGGCTTTCTAGTGACCAACCGAGGTATAGAAGCAGACCCCTCTCAGATCAAAGCAATCTAGGATCTTGAGAGGCCCAACATAGTTAAACAAGTGCATCATCTTACTGGCCTAGCAACCGCACTCAACCGGTTCATAAGTCGGTCATCAGACAGATGTTGACCATTCTTCCAAGCATTGAAGGCCAAATTTGGTGGGATGAAGAATGTGACCGCGCCCTAGAGAGCTTAAAAGACTACATGACCTCTCCTCCGTTGCTAGTAACCCCAGTACCTGGAGAAGAGCTCCTTTTGTACTTAGCAGTTTCACAGTATGCAGTTAGCGCAGTGTTGGTCAGAGCAGAAGGAATCCAACACCTGCCTATCTTTTGTGTTAGCAAAACCTTGCTGGGCATAGAAACCAGGTACCTACCATTGGAAAATCTAGCCTTAGCTTTAATGATGGCCTCAAGGAAGCTGTCACATTATTTCCACGCTCACACCATAATCGTCCTAACAGCTTTTTCCTTAAAAGCCTTGTTTGAGAGGGCAGATTTTTCTCGACGAATCTTGAAGTGGGCGGTGGAATTGGGGCAGTTCGATATCAAGTTTCAACCCAAAACAGCAATAAAAGCCCAAGCTTTAGCAGACTTTGTGGCTGAGTTCACACCAGGAAGTCATCACATCTGCCCAGTTGACTTGACCGGTACAACAAAAATGAGGATGGAAAGCGCCGCAGGAACTGCGCAGCCCCTAAAACAAGATGCACAGCTACATTCCAAGCCATACAAGATTGAAAACAGGAAGGAAGGGGCAAACCATGCTATTCCCAGCGAGGACTCATCAACAAGTAAAAACTTGGGGCAGTCAGATAGTGAAGAGCAAACCCCAACAGCAGGCATCGACTTGGAAGAAAACATTGGCAGCACACATGACCCCAAGACATCATCCGACCCCTCTACTTGCTGGAAACTATTCGTCGGAGAAATGTGGAAGCTCTTCGTGGATGGAGCATCCAATAGGCATGGTGCAGGACTTGGCATAGTCCTCATCTCACCAGATGGCTTAATAATGGAACAAGCAGTCAACCTTGGCTTCCTAGCATCAAACAATGAAGCGGAGTATGAACGCTTTTAGCAGGCCTAAAATCAACACTTTTCATGAAGGCCACCGAGCTAATGGTTTACAGTGACTCCCAGCTGGTAGTAAACCAGATTTCAGCGACTACGAGTTGAAAGATGAGAGGATGGCTAAGTACCAAGAGTTAGTCAGAAAGGAGATCATGATGTTCGAAGTAGTACAAATAGAGCAAATCGGCCGAGAAGAAAACAGTAGAGTAGACGAACTAGTAGGTTTTGCTTCAATGGCAGATACATCTATCCCACATCCATTACTAATCAACTTCTTACCCAGACATTGAAGAACCCAAAGTAGTTAAGGTATGTTGTGCCGAACTAGGCCCTTCATAGATGGATCCCATTATAGTATTCTTAAAAGACAGCATCTTACCTGAAGAGAAAAAAGAGGCCAACAAAATAAGAGCAAAGTCACAGTGATTTTGGCTCTCTCCATCATTGGCGTTATACAAAAAATCCTTCACAGGACCTTACTTGAAATGTGCCCATCCTAGCAAGGTCGAGGCTTTTTTGTTCGAGATACATGAAGGCGTATGCGGAAGCCACTAATGGGGAAGATCATTGGCCTATAGAGCAATCTCACAAGGATATTGGTGGCCATACATGCAAGCAGATTCTGAGAAGTATGTCAAGAGGTGCGAGAAATGTCAGAAGTTCGCACACCAGATACACCAACCTACCAGAGAGCTTCTGCCATTAACCAGTCCATAGCCCTTCGCAATGTGGGGCCTGGACATAATGGGACCACTTCCAACAGCACCGACAACAGAAAGTTCTTTCTCGCAGCAACAGACTACTTCATAAAATGGGTGGAGGCTGAAGCACTCGCATCAATAAAGGAGAAAGATGTAAATAAGTTCGTCTGGAGAATATCATAACTTGATTCGGCATACCCAAGGCTTTAATATCTGACAACGACACTCAGTTTGATGGCAAAATCTCCAGGGGCTTTTGCGAGGAATACAAGATAGAATTCTACACTCTACACCGGCATACCCTCAAGCGAATGGCCAGGCAGAATTATCAAACAAAGTCGTCTTAGACAGTTTGAAGAAAAGGTTGGAGAAAGTAAAAGGCAAGTGGGCTGAGGAGCTTCCTCATGTTTTATGAGCTTATCGTACCACACCTTGGCGATCAACTGGAGAAACGCCTTTTTCCCTAGCTTATGGCATGGAGGCAGTAATCCCACTAGAAGTAGGCCTCCCCACTATTAGAAGTGAAAATTTTGACACAGACTTGAATGGAGAAGCTATAACCTAGGAACTCGACCTTGTAGAAGAGAGAAGAGAAAGAGCTCTAGTTCACATTGCCTCATACCAGCAGGAGTTATCTAGAAAATATAACAAAACAATGCATCCAAGGCAATTCAAGATTGGGGATTAGGTATTACGCAAAGTAATGAGCAACACTTTGGTACCGGAGATGGCAAGTTAGGACCTAACTGGGAAGGACCATACAAAGTGGTTGGTTTAGCAGGAAAAGGGGCATATCACTTGGAAGACAGGGACAGCAAGGCTATTCCCAGACCATGGAACATTGTCAATCTCAAGTTATTTTATTTTTAGCTTTTTCTTAGAATATTTGTAATTTTTTCCTTTTTTTCAAATAAAACAAGTAGTTTTTCAGCACAAGTTTTTCTACTGTAAAAGTTGTTTTTAGTCATTGCCAGCAAGGGGCAATTAGAAAGTTTAGGAGGAATAACCAAACATCGAGCTCTCTTCAGCTAAGATCAGGATCTAGGCTAAAGAAGGTTGGCAGGAATAACCAACAGTTAGCTCTCTTTAGTCGAGATCAGGATCTAGGCTGAAGAAGGTTGGCAGGAATAACCAACATTTAGCTCTCTTCAGCCGAGATCAGGATCTAGGCTGAAGAAGGTTGGGAGGAACAACCAACATTTAGCTCTCTTCAGCCGAGATTAGGATCTAGGCTGAAGAAGGTTGGCAGGAATAACCAACATTTAGCTCTTTTCAGCCGAGATCAGGATCTAGGCTGAAGAAGGTTGGCAGGAGCAACCAACATTTAGCTCTCTTCATCGAGATCAGGATCTAGGTTGAAGAAGGTTGGCAGGAATAACCAACAGTTAGCTTTCTTCAGCCGAGATCAAGATCTAAGCTGAAGAAAGTTGGCAGGAATAACCAACATTTAGCTCTCTTCAACCGAGATAAGGATCTAGGCTGAAGAGGTTGGCAAGAATAACCAACATTTAGCTCTCTTTAGCCATGATAAGGATCTAGGCTGAAGAGGTTGGCAGGAATAACCAACATTTCTCTTCAGCTGAGATAAGGATCTAGGCTGAAGAAAGTTGGCAGGTATGACCAACAGATAGTAAACATATTACAAATCTCTTGAATCGAGATGTTTATCTCGGCAATGAAATGTTAAGACAATTACAAGTAAGAGTAACCGAACAAACAGCCAAAGAAAAAAGAGCAGATTTCATTGCATTTTAAAATATCCACTACAAGAGGAGGGGCTTGAGCC
>JAPPVO010007931.1:0-29676 GCA_030407325.1 Camellia japonica
TAAAATTTTCTGAAAAGTGAAACCAAACAGAGAGAAAACTATGCAGAGTGATGATTTTGGATAAGAATTATAGAGGACACTATCAAAATGTTGATGCTTAGATTTGAATTTTGAACCTAATGACTTGAAAATACAGTAACACTCTACTATGAAGTTGATCTTGTAATTCTTCTCACCAACTTTCTTTTTAATTAATCTACTTTAAAAAATAATTATAAAAAAAGGGTACAAACTAGGGGAAAAAAAAAAAACATATTAATAATATACAGTAGAAATTCAATTTAAAAATTTCTAACCTGGTTGGATTTTGAGCGTATGAATTGAAAAGTGTATAATAATTTGTATAAAAATTAAAAGGGAATAACGTTTTGGCCTCTTTTGGCTACTTGCCTTTTAGTCATTTTTGTGGGTTTCTAGTAAAAGTCAAAAGTTATTTTTTTTGTATTTAAAGACATTTAAGAAGTTGATTTTTGCCATTGTTGAAATTACAATTCTACCGTCATGGGTTAAAATGTGCTATATGGATGAAGTTGTAAATATTTTAAATTAAATGGAGGTAATTTGGTCATTTTGTTGTGATTTGACATCATAAATAAATATTAATAAAAAAAATCAAAAGTAACTTTTTATCAACTTTCCAAACCACTTGTTAGAAAAGCCAAAAGCTTGGTTAAAAGTCAAAAAGTCACTTTTTACCATCTTCTTAAAATACGCCTTTAAGTGATATAATTTGATTAGTTTAGGACAAATTTTAAAAGGATGTGTATCATATGAATATGTTATATATTTTATGGTGTATGTTATGTATTTTTGTGATAAATATTATATATTATTTTTAGTAGAGTTACAATAATTTATAATTAAGAAATGACATTACGCATTATGAGATAATGTTACACATTTTTTTTTTCAAACATTTTCTAACCAAAATATATGTAACATTACCACAAAATGCATAATCTCATTTCTGAATTACAAATTGTTGCAAGTTGTAGCTCTAAAAAAAAAGATAACATTTATTACAAAAATACGTAACATATACTACAAAATGTGTGATAAGGGTCATATGAGGGCTATTTTGACAATGGGCTAAAATAGCCGATAAGTCAAAAAAAATATGGGGGATTTGGTCAAACCCCTTATAATAAAATTTTAATATATTAAAGACAAACATAAAAAAAAAAAATGAAAATTCTAGTGTATAACACTATTACTAAAATATATTTAATAAGTAATTTAATATTTTAAATTTTAAAATAATATAATTTTTATCTAGATATCGATTTTTAATGAAATTAATATTTTTAGAATACTCTCATCAACATTTATCAAATAAGACGTAAGCGAAATTGACGTAAACATTAACATTTTAATTTGTTTCACAATAAAATTTTACAATCAATAGGTTTGCTTGGGAATAAGCTTATAAGCTAGTTTATTAGCTTATTTGAGTCGCATCACCTCTCTAATTTTTTTCACATTTTTTCGTGATAAACTAAGAAACCAACTTATAAGTCACTTCCCAAAACAAACATAAATTAGGAAACATATCTTCACTGCGAGTTCACAAACAAATCACACAACCAAAGTAACATGATACTATTATATGAACAGAGCATTAAAAATAAAAATACAGTGTACATGATCAAACAAACAATTAATCAAAAATCTAACATACATGATCCAACTCAAACAACAATCAAACAATGGTTGAATGAAACTTTTAATTTACAAAAAAAAAGTCAATTTTTTTATTTTTATTTTCTCACATGTATTTTTTATAAAAAAAATATCAATTAAAATAATTAATTCCAAAATAGGTGTTAGGCCATATTTGATTTTTTTTTTTTACAAAAACTGAAAATTATTTAGTGAAAAAAATAAAAAATAAAAAACATTTATCATTTTTATATAGTTTATCCTTTTAAAAGGTAAAAATAATTTTAAAATACTTTTTAATATTTATTTTTATCAAATTAATTTCTTTTTTTAAAAAAAAAAATTCTGAAATTTTTTCCAAGAATGAAACCAAATATATACAATCATAAAAGACAAAATAAACTAAAATAGTTAGGAAGATAAAATATCACATTTAATTCATAATTATTTTATTTTTCTTTTATAATCATCAAATCAACTATAAAAAAATAATTAACTTTTCAAACATGATTATTTTAACCAAATTAAAATAATTAAAAAGTCAAATAATCAACTTCCAACCAAGATTAAAATGAGGCACATGATTAAAAAAATGCACTGCGAAGCACCCACACTTTAATTCCGTATATTGAAAAATCTCGATGGTTCCGCGAAGGACTCTGATCAAAACAACGCGCCTCCTGTCTGTCTCTCAGAGTCTCTCTCTCTCTTTCTTTCTGTGTGTGTTGGAGGCTTGTTTGGCGTTTGCGGTGTCCATAGGCGAAAATGGAGGCAGCGATGGGGTTGATGAGAAGAATACCTCCGAATCAAACAGAGACTGCGCTCTCTGCTCTGCTGAGTCTCATGCCCGAACATTCCTCAGATCTACTCTCTCAAGTCGATCAGCCTCTTCAGGTCCCAATCCTAATCCTCATTTCACTTCTCTCAATGCAATGCATAATCCATATGTGCGTGTATGTGAATATATATCGACATTCTTGTATATTCTGATTGTTTTAGTTTTTTTGCGAATATTGGAATTTTGATAAGTTTTCATATCGCCGTTTGATGTTGCCGCTTGTTATTGTCGAGATTTTGAGTTCGAATACTACTTTCGCTTGCGTGATTTTATTTTTTTTTTTCAATTCGCCATTGATGTTGTTTGTTGTTATTGTTGGGGCTTTGAGTTCGATGATGTTGGTTTTTCTTTTGAGCGATTTGTGTGGAAAACAATAATGGCTAGTTTTCAATTCGTTAGGGTTTCGAGATGTTTTACCTTGTGTTTAGTTTGATTGCATTCCATTTACTGTTAAAGATTATGTATTAGGCTTTCTAGGGTTTTGAATCTTTATGCAGGGGTTGTTTGGGATGTCCTAAGTGCACTTTTTGACTTTTTGGACTAAAAAGTCAAGAAAAAAAATATGGTTGTTTGTGTTAACTTTTTATGAAAAAATGTGTATTAAAAAATTGTATAAATTAGTGTGTAGGGGAAAATTAGGATTGGGAGTTGTGCAGCCGTAATTTTTGACTTTTGGTGAATAGTGATAATTTTTTAGCCTTTTGAGTAACTTTTTGGCTTTTTGCAACTTGCCAAACTTGGCCTTAAGGCCTTGTTTGGGAAGACTAAATAAGTGCACTTTTTGTCTTTTTTGACTAAAAAAGTGAGGTTGAAAATATGGATGTTTGGGTTAACTTTTTGACTTTTTATGGAAAAATGTGTAATAAAAAATTGTAAAAATTGGTTTTTAGAAGAAAATTTGAATTGGGAGTTGTGCAGCCGTAATTGTTGACTTTTGGTGAATAGTGTTAACTTTTTAACTTTTTGAGTAACTTTTTGGCTTTTTGGATTATTTGGGATATCCCAAACTTAGCCTTAGTCTTTTGGATTTGTACATTGGTTTTGGAAGTATCCTACTCTCTGTTTGGCTTTGAGAAAACAGAGGAAAATAAAAGAAAATCTTCAAAGAGAATCCAAATTAGATAGAACACTCGTCTATCCATAATTTGCTATGCTTAGAACTGTAATTTCACAGCCCACTACTCCTAATAACACCAAAATTACGTCCCACACTTCACATGATAAGGATGTTCATCCACACAACCACTACTGCGCACACTACACATTTGCACTTTAGTTCACAGAACCCACTTACTACCTATTAAATATAACTTTATATTATAACATCCCACAACCCAGATAATACTGCGTGCGTACCTATTAAAAGCACAGTAATACTAGTGTGACCAAATTTGAGTACCAAATTTTAGATACCAAATGATGCGTCACTAAGGTGGGGCTTGTTAGACCATAGCATTGGTGACAATGGTATCCAAATTTGGTCATCATATCATGGACTTAAGAGAGGCAGACAGACAATGTAGTTGACGTAGTTAGTATTATTTTGTCTTCCCTTTTAGTAAGTTTTTAATTTTATGGTGCAAATTGCAATAAAAACTTCTTTGTATTAATTTGGGCTCGTTGTAGCAAATGCAGGGTGTATGATTGGCTCTTTGTGGATTGAAAGGATCTTTTCTCCTCTCCCTTGTTATGTTCTCTTTGATTCTTTGTTGTTTATTAGGCACATGCTGTAGCTTTCTCCATGTTCTTTTGTTGGGTTATTGCTGATTTTTTCTGACTCAATAGGTTGTAAATATCTTGGTTTTTTGTTCCATATTACCTATACTTGTCAGTTTGGCTTCCAGTTTGACTATTTCACAGTTGCACCTTTTCATGCTATTGTTTCCATTGATAGAAAGCATGTCTTCTGCCTATCGCATCATACTGTCTGGTTACCTGCATATATATGCCGACACTCTCTACAAATTCATAGACCTTCCAGGCACCATATTTTCTTATAGCAGAACAAGGTTATTTTAATAAATGGAACCACGCTTCTTGTTTTCTTATATATCTATACAGTGAAAGTGCCTCCAAGTTCTGACTATCGATATCAACATGTTGTGACTAGTTAGGCTTGGGTTATTTTGTTGGAAAAGAAAGTAGGCTTTGGGGTTTCATTGATTAGTAATAGTACTACACCTCTGGTGCTGATAAGGTTGGGACTGTGGTCATCCGTCTTTCATTTGCTACACATATCATATGTATATCCTATGTTGTAACAACTCGTACAAACCTCAACATTTTTGTTGTTGCAACCTGTATTTATATTGCCATCTCTCTCTCTCTCTCTCTCTCGAGCGCGCTCTCGCAATGGGAATACAATGTCATGGAGTATGGCATACTGGATGCTGGTGTCTTTATCAATTTTTTGTTGCCAATAACAAAAATACTTCCATTTTAGTGAAGTTCTCATCTTTAATAAAATGACAACATATGCTTTCCAAAAAGTAAATAAATACACTGTCAACATGGTTTTATCTAAGCCCATTGAGTCTAATAATCTCAATCCTTTAAGCAATGGCATTTTAGCCCATGTGCAAACTGTTAGTCCTCTTTCCAAGTCAGGACCTATTGGGTTAATACCCATGAATCTCATCCATTCGGCCCAAGCTAAGCCCCCTATCCTTAATACAAAATCTCTGCAGCTTGAGAAGAAAAAAGGGAAAAAGAAGACTCATTTAGAGGGCTTTAACAGCTTTGCTAGATTCCATGGCTACAGAACTGCAGCTGCTCACAAGCACTCCTCTAAGTCTGTAATTTTCAGACCAGCAGCATCTGCTTTTGTTCAGTCTGACCTATCTGATGGTAGCTCATCTTCGAATAATTATCTCCTTGAGGAGGCCAAAGCCACTATACACTTGGGGAAATCCTTAGGCATTAACTATAATGGGAAAGAAGACATTGTGTTGAGCAAGATAATTGATTTAGAGATTAAAGATAAGGACAGAATCTCTAATGAGGGGAAAGCTTAGAAATAAGCTTCTGCTCATGGGAGTTTTGAGTGTGCCATTTTGTTTATCTATGAAGCTATTATCTTGGAACATTAGGGGTTTGGGTAAATCTGAGAAGAAGGGAAGAATTAAAAGTCTGCTAAAGGACAAGCATGTTGATATTGCTTTTTTCCAAGAAACCAAGAAAGCTGTGAACACTGAAAATGCTGTTAGAAAGCTTTGGGGGTGCAGAAATATGGAATTCATGTCTGTGAATCCTGTAGGCTCTGCTGGTGGACTTCTATGCATATGGGACCCTTCAGTGTTCCAATTATCTGGCTGCTGCTGCAATAGGAGGTATATCCTACTTTCTGGCTCTTTGTATAATTCTTTTGATTGTGTTTTGATAAACATATATGCACCAAATAACACCACTGCTAGATCATCTTTTTGGGCGGGTATAATCAAGCTTAAGGATCACTTTCCTGCTCCTTGGTGCATGGGTGGCGACTTCAATGAAATCAGGCATATAGGAGAGAGGGTTGGCTGCTCCAGGCGAGACATGGGGATGAAACATTTTAATGAGTTTATTGAGAAATGTGAGCTCCATGACTTACCCCTTCATGGAAGGAAATACACATGGTGCAATGCCCAAGAATCTGAGAAATGGAGCCGCATTGACAGAGTACTTCTCAGCTCAGAATGGTTGATTAACTTCAGAATGAAGTTATGGGGGCTGCCTAGATTAGTGTCTGATCACTGCCCTCTGTTGATGATGGAAGATGAAAGAGACTGGGGTCCCAAGCCTTTTAGGTTTCTCAATGCTTGGACTCTCCATCCAAGTTTCTCTAAGTTCTTTGTTAACATTTGGAGCAGCACTACTGTTACAAGGTGGGCCGGATTCAGACTTGTTCAAAAATTAAAATAGATGAAGCTAGAGTTAAAAAAATGGAACATTGAGGTGTTCGGAAATGTCTCATCCAAACTCAAGGCTTTAGAGGAGGAATTGCATGCCTTTGACATCTTAGCAGAGGAAAGACTTCTGGATGATTCTGAGAGGTCAAGAAGAAGAGTGGTCAGAGGTGAAATGTGGCATTTGCTCAGAATAGTGGAGTGGATTTCGCACCAAAAATCCAGATTGAACTGGACTCTAAATGGGGATAAGAATACTAGATTTTTCCATGTTTTTGCTAATACCAGACAGAGTAGAAACATGATCAGCTTTATTGTAGTTAATGGGGTGTCTTATGAGGAACCTAGCAGGGTTAAATTAGAGGTTTACCAACACTTCAAGAAGTTGTTTGCAGAGGATTGGGTCAAAAGACCTGTCTTGGGAGGGCCATTCAACACCATAGAGGCAGACTATGTTTCCCATCATCTTGTTGCAGAATTCAGTGAAGCTGAGGTGTTGGCTGCAATTAAGGATTGTAATAATAACAAAGCTCCAGGCCCTGATGGTTTCAATTTGCTGTGCTATCAGAAATTTTGGAAGATTATGAAGCCGGAGATCATGCAATTTTTTGCAGACTTTCACTCAAATAACAAACTGACTTATGGAATCAATAGTACTTTCATTAGCTTAATTCCTAAGTTGGAAAATCCCTCAGGCCTATCTGACTACAGACCCATTAGTCTTGTAAGCTCCCTTTACAAAATTTTGGCAAAAGTGTTAACTCAGAGACTGAAGCTAGCTCTATCCTCAATTATTGGTGAAACTCAATCTGCTTTCATAGGCGGTAGGAACATCCTTGATGGGGTGTTCATTGCCAATGAAGTGGTGGATGGTTGGAAGAAGACCAACAAGAATGGTTTGATCTTAAAGCTAGATTTTGAAAAAGCTTTTGATTCGCTTAACTGGGAATTCTTGTTCTCTCTGCTGTCTAGTTTTGGGTTTGGTAACAAGTGGATTTCTTGGATGAAAACTTGTGTGTCTACAGTTAGGATTTCCATTCTTGTGAATGGTACTCCAACTAAGGAATTCTCATCACAAAGAGGGCTAAGGCAGGGCGATCCACTATCACCTTTCTTATTCAATATTGTGGCTGAGGGGTTAAACATTCTTTTGGTCAGAGCAATCAATCTTGGCATTCTTAGAGGTGTTCATGTTGGATCTAAAGATGTTCTCTTGTCTCACCTACAATTTGCAGATGACTCAATTCTTTTTTCTGAGGCAGATTGGGAACAAATGGTACATATCAAAAGAATCCTTAGATGCTTTGAAATTCTATTTGGGCTCAAAATTAATTATCACAAAAGCGTGGTGTGTGGTGTGTGTGTTGGTGTGTCTGATGCTCTTTTGCTCTCCTTTGCACATCTTCTTAACTGTAAAGTTCACAGCCTTCCTTTGAAATTTCTGGGACTGCCTCTAGGTGCCAATCCTGGTAAAAAATCTACCTGGAAGCCTGTGATTGACAAGATAAGATCTAAACTTTCAGGGTGGAAGAGGAAACTGCTATCGTTTGCAGGTAGATTAACTCTAATCAAGTCTACCCTATCTAGTTTACCAGTTTACTTTCTGTCTTTATTTAAGTTGCCAGAAGGTGTGGCAAGAGAATTTGAAAAGATGGAGGCAGCTTTTTTATGGGGCAGTAATGATCTTAAAAGGAAAGTGCATTTAGTGAAATGGGGGGAGGTAACTAAAAGCTTGGACCAAGGGGGCCTGCGTATCAGAAGAATAAGGGATGTTAATGCTTGTCTATTGCTCAAATGGTGGTGGAAATTTGGAACTCAAGTCAACTCTCTTTGGAGGAGAGCTATATGTAGCAAATACAATATTGATGAGGCTAGTTGGCATCCACCTTTGAAGTCCTCTTACAAGCATTCTAGAGTTTGGAAGGACATTTTAGCCATTGGGATTCATAGCACAAATATTTACAATTTCTATATAGACAACTGCCAAATCCAAGTGGGAGATGGGAGTAGAATTAAGTTTTGGCATGACAGATGGTGTGGCAGCTCTAGTCTCAAGTCTACTTTTCCCCTTCTTTTTAATCTTTCATTAGATAAAGAAGGCTCTCTTCAACAATTCATGGCAAGAAAATCCAGCCCAAACAATTGGAATTTTCCTATTAGGAGAGTGCTTTTCACTTGGGAAGTGGAAGAAAAAGCTAACTTACTTTGTCTACTATCTTTAGCTCCCCCTCTGTCAATTGGTAGGGCTGATCATCTTATCTGGGCTTCTGCATCTGCAACTCCTGGTGTTTTTTCTGTGGCCTCTCTATACTCTGCTACTAACTCTATTCTAGGGCCTCACTTTAAAATCTGTAAGCATATTTGGAATGGGGCTGTCCCCCCTAAGGTTTCATTCTTTAGTTGGCTGGCCTGGAAAAACAAAATCAAGACAGCAGTGTTTATGCACAGAATTGGCATTTTAGATGCTTCTGCTTCCCTCAACTGCCCATTTTGTTGTTCTGAACCTGAATCTGCTGTCCACATCTTGCTTCATTGCCCATTTTCTTGGTTGATTTGGTCATCTATAATTAATGAGTGGGGGTTCTCTTGGTGCATTCATGGTTCAGTGGATGATCTTCTCCAATGGTGGATGGCTGCCAAGTTCAAGAATTTTGATAGGTTGATTTGGAGAGCCATCCCCCTTATTGTTCTTTGGTTGCTTTGGAAACTCAGGAATGAATGTGTCTTTGCTGAGGCTCAACCTAATCTCTCTGTCATGAGTGAAAATATCAAATTCAGAGCAGCACTTTGGCTGAAAGCATCTATTAAAGACCTTCCCTATTCAGTTAATGATTTAACTCTCAATTGGTGTCAAATCAGAGGATGTTCTTAATTGTTCTGAGCTGGTTTGTGTTGGACTCTGCTAGTATATTTTGTTCTGAGCTGATTCTGAGATGGTTTGAGTGGAACTCTGGGTTTGTATGGATGTCCTCTGGAGTTTGTTAGCATGTAGTCGAGCCCAATTTGTTAGAATTCTGGGTCTGGGCTGCTAGCATGCAGCTGCTAATCTGATCTGTTCTGCTGGGCAGCTGCAGCTATGAAATTCATATGGTTGGTCGTGGCTGGGGGTGGTCTGAGCATCTGCTGGTATGATCTCTGCTGTGTGTGAGTGGGCTAATGCCTTATCTTTGGTCTGCTACTGGTGCAATTAGTGTTTATGAATGTTAATTGGTGGAGTGCTTTGTTAGGCTGTCATGGTGCAACCTGAGTCTATGGGCTAATGCCTTGTTTTTGGTCTGCTACTGGTGCAATTAGAGTTTATGGATGTTAATTGGTGGAACCTGAGCATCTGCTGTTTGTGATTGATTGTGATTTTGGTCTGATGGCAAAGATTCAAATATGCATTGTTATTTGGTATTGGTGAAGCTCCTACTATGTTATGCTCAACCCAATAGGTGCTTGCTGTGAGGCTGAGTTGGCTGAGGCTGGGGATGGTCTGAGTTGTTTGGTTCTCCTCTTCAGATCTGGCAGAGTTTATGGTTGTTGATAGATGATTGAATGGTGATTGGTGATTGAATGGCAGAGTTTAAGCTCAGCTACTGGTGCAACCACAATAGGATCCTGGGCTGCTATTGTCTTTTGACCCAGTGTTGGAGTGTCTTTGTAGCCTTTTTGTTTTCTTTTTGTTTTGTTCTGCTCCGCTTGTTGGTTTCTCTCCTTCTTGGAGCCTTGAGTGTGTGCTAGCAGATGATTTGGTGTGCGTTTAGGTGCCAACCTAGTTGGGATCCAAATGTTTCACTGTGATGCTTTTTGCACCCTCATCTTTATTGATGTAAATTATAATTCTCGTTATGTTTTTCATCAATAAAGCTTCTCTTTTGCCGATCAAAAAAAAAAAAAACATGGTTTTATTTTGTGTGGATGTTTCATACATCAGTTTGTCATGTTGATCCTTGATTTTCTATATTGTTCCTTTCATTTGATAATTTGGCAAGTTTCTTACAAACTGGGAAGGACAGGTTTTATGCGATGTGGATAGTGGAAAGGAGTTCATCTTGTGTGAATACAACAGAGATGCTGACTCCTATAGGTAAATGCTCACCTCCTGAATAGCTGTAATTGAAATGAATTCCTTATAGCACGGTAAATTTATCTTGCCCAAATGGTTTTGGTTTACTGTCATTTTTATTGAAAAGTTAATTGAGATTGATCACTTGCGTGTGCAAATACTCTTTCACATTGACATGATACTTCTTTAGTGAATGTTGGTCTGCTTGCACCATGATTTGCGACCTTTTATGTTAACTTCATGATCGCAATCGTCAACAACTCAACTCATCTTGCTACTCATGGCTAGATATGGAGTTGTTAAATTATAGGCCATAACTGTTCTCTTATTTTATGTTAAATTGGAAACAATTTATTATTTATAATTTAATTGTATCTTATGATCGGTGATCCCAAATTTTTTAGATCGCCTTGGTCAAACAAATACCATCCAGCATTGGAAGATGGGCCTTGTCCTTCTCTGGAATTGAGGAAACTTGAGATTGAAGCAAATGAAGTCTTTGCAGTTTATCGTGACCAGTGAAGTCCTTTACTTACCTCATCTTCTGGTTTGTCATGTTTTTTCTTAAATTATTATGGCATGGAAGAAGCCTTTTTTTTTTTTTTTTTCTCGCCATTTCTTTTTGTTCAGCATCCCCTCTTATTTTTTATTTTTAATCAGTTGAAACACAATCCAGAATGTGGATGCTAGATGGATTTTCTTTCTCAAGATAGCAAGTGATGTCAACTTAAAAGAGATGTGACCCAATGCTAATTATCTATTTTCTTTCAATTGCTTAATTATGTTTCTGAAGGATTACAGGCAAAGTGATTAACCAATAGTTTGGTAGGTATTATGAAGGTGGCATTTCATCCGTGTACATGTGGGAAGATGAGAATGAAGGTTTTGTAGCTTGCTTCTTGATAAAGAAAGGTGATTTGTCTCTTTAAATCCACTGGTCAAAAGTGATGATCTTTCACCAACTTAAAATAATTTTTGATTATGAAGATGGCTCAAAGTCAGGACATGGAAGGAGAGGTTATCTGCAGGAGGGAGCATGGGATGCTATACACGTTATTGAGGTAGGCTCAAGACTCAGAAAGTAGAATATATGGATGTTGAACATAAAATTAATTAAATAAATAAATAATAATTAATGATATTGAAAATAAAATAAAATAAAAAATGAAATAGGATAAAACAAAGTCAACCCTCACTTTCTCTGATTTTGTCTCTTGAACAAAAGAAATTGAATGAAAGAGTATACCATTCATACTTACTGTCATGTTGCAAACTTGCAATCCTTGACTTTTAGGTGGGTCCAGAGGAGGAAGGAATGGCTCATTACTGTTTAACGAGCACTGTCATGCTATCATTGACTACAAACAATGAGTCATCTGGCACATTCAATTTGTCAGGATCAATTAGAAGACAGGTAATTATACTGATTTAAATTATGGTTTATATTGTTACAGTTTGTTAAGTTACCAAATTTTCCCAAAAGAATGCTCTAACGGAGAGATTTAAACCCAAGACCTCCCTCAACTTGAGCTTGATACCATGTTAAGTTTTGTCCCAAAAGCTTAAGTTGTTAGCAAATGCGCCCAACAATGTATATCAAGCTATGTAACACAATTAAACTGTTTAAATTTTTAAGACTTCATTAGAAGTTGAAGACAAGCCCAACTTAGAAAATTGTTACTTCGTGTTTCACACTGGTTACCTATAATAGATTGAAAATGGATCACTAATTATCTCATTTGGTGGCTTCTTAGGTGTTAACTGGAGAAGTATATTGTCTACTAACTAAAAAGGGAAAAAAAAAATATATATATATATATATGAGCTGGTTTTCGCATTGAAATTGTATTTCCAGCATTCGTGAGCCTTAGATTACGAGCAGATATGATTTTGTAGAATCCAATTCTCTATTTTTGACACTTATTGAGCTAATGTACAGTGAGTAGATTTTAAATACGAAAGTTGACAGCAACAATTGCTGTTCAAAGTCTGAGCCATCATATATGGCTTGTTTATCAATTATATTTTTTGTTAGGGGGAGGAGAAGACCTAAACAAACATTGGTGTGTGGTATTCAAAAAGGATATGAATTTATTTAATTTAATTGAGCATATGGCTCCGGTCAAAGCACAATGGTAAATAAAGATTCATGATGTTGACCCCAGTTGATTGTCACACAAGGTTTAGTTTAGTTTGGCAAGAGATGAAATCTTGGTGAATGAGACTGAAAGTACAAGGGAAAGGATAAGAATCTATTACTCAAAGAAAGAAAACTTTGAAATATAAAAGCAATGAAATTTGAAGACTATGTAAACATGATAGTTTGTAGTTGAGGGATTAGATAGAAGTGCTCCGAGTGACAGATGGCTGTAGCTTCTCTTTATTGCTAAATCATCAGCCTTTTGATGACTGAGAAGCTGCTCTCACCAGTTGGAAGATACCTTTATCCACTTAGGAACTTGGGAAACCTCATAACTTGAACTCAACAATTGGCTTACAATTACTCCAATCCTTTCTAGCTTCTGACCCATTGTCATGTTCTAAATCATACACCATCATGTCTATTTGAACTTCTGTTTATCACCCTTGTAGAATCCTTGTCTTTGTAGCAAACCCGAAATTGAATTTAACCATCAGCCTGCATTTGGTGTTCTTCATTGCATTTGATCAAGCCATATTCAAATATTTCATGTCACCTCATCCTTCGTGTCATCCTAAAACATCACTATATTTTACAGCGGTTTGAGGCATCTTAAGAAAATGTTTCCTCATGTACAAATTCCACTGAACTCCATTTCCATTTACTGTTACAGGCAGACCTCCACTGGTTAAGCATTTGATTATACATCTTTATTGTTGGACGGTCAGATTTGGCAAAACTTACTATTATTGAAGTAATAGCTTAGAGCTAGTTTTTTTATGGTACTTTTCTTTGGAAAGGAAGCTGAATTCTTCATCTTCCTTTCATGTTCTACAGATGAATACGGATCTCTCAGTGGCAGATGGTCATCTGTGTAACATGGGAAAGATGATAGAAGAATTGGAGGGTAAACTGAGAAATTCACTAGATCAGGTAATTTGGTTTATATTGTAGCTGTTTTTGATTTCTATTATCCTCCTGCTGCATGGTGAAGTATGAAATTTCTTAGTAGTGAAGTAGAAACAACTGTGCAGTTATGATTACCTAATCCTATCTTTGAGCCTTCGGATCTTGTTGCCTTTTGAGATTTTGGGGTGTTTATGATGTAGAATTGTAAGTTTGAAGTGCATTTGTAATTACAGGTGTACTTTGGGAAGACAAAAGAGATGGTTTGCACATTGCGCCCACCAGCTGAACTGGTGGAATTGAGACTGCCTGACAGCTGATGGATTTGTATTTTGGCCTCATGTAGTGAATGATGTATCTGTTGGCTTGTCTGTTGTTGTCGGATTTGTATTTTGGCCTCATGTAGTGAAAGATGTATCTGTTGGCTTGTCTGTTGTTGTCTTCATCACTTTTGTGTGTAAGATTAGTGAAGATTATTTCTTGGATGCTTGTGTTGCAATATTTTATGATCATAGTGTAAGAAAAGTATACCAGTTTTGGATTTTAAAGACTTTCAGAATATCCAGCTTCTCTTTATCTACCAACATGTTTTTATGTTAATGATGGAAATTACCAAGTCCACATCGGCAAAGGCTGTATCCACGTCTTCCGCTCTCACATGGGACCCACATGCAAGAGTGGGAGGTTGCTGATGTAGATTTTGAAGGGTTTTTTTTTTTTTTGGGGGGGGCGGGGCGGGTGTTTCCTAAATCCCATGTTTTTTCCCTGAACATATTTCCCATTGGAATGTATGTATGGGTTGACGATATATTGCTGAAAATTTTAAGAGCGATGATAAATGTGGCATATATACAATGACAAATATGTTATGGTATTTCGGTATTTGAAACATGATATAATAGAAACAATTCATGTGAGGAAGATGATTTTGTGAAGTTTTGGAGAATTACAAATTGAAATTTTGATGCACGCTTGGCACCATCTCATACGAGCTTTCAAATCAGCTATATTTTATTTGTACAAAATCACATTCACTTTTTTTTTTTTTATCAACAGTCCATCATATCTAAATAGCCTAACATAATGTTATAATACACTTAAGCAGTGGCTCTCAATGAATATGGTGGCGGCTCACCATAGTGTGTGCAGTTTGTCTGGGTTTTGGACAAGAGTGCTCATGGTTATTGCAGAGTGGCTCTTGATGAGTATGGTGGTGGCTTATGATGTAGTATGTGTGGTTAGCCTGATTTAGAGATAGGAGGACGGGATCAGAATTAAACGGGGGTTTGTACGATGTAGGATGGCAAAATGTCCCGATTTGTCGGGTTTTCAACTCCCCCAATTCTAATAAGATGGGCTTTTAGGGGTGGTTGAATAGGGGGGTTAGATTTGGAAATTTTTTTGAAAAACCCGATTGGGTTTGGGGCGGGGGTGGGGGGAGTATGTTCCAAATCCTACCCGATTTGCAAATATAGTAATAAATAATAATATATTACATATATATGTAATATGTGTATAATATATTGTTGAATTTTCATAGAATATATATAATATCTATTGAGTTTTTATTATGCTATATATATAATATAATTTTAATATATGTGCAATATATAATACATTTTTTTAATTATAAATAACATTTTCTAATTTTAATTATTAAATTTTAATATTACTGTTAAATTTCTTATTGTGTTACAGATCGAGTAGGGTCGAGAGTAAGGGTTATATTTGCGGGTTAGGGTTTTGGGTGGGGGAGAGTTTTATGAGGGGAGGGGAGGGGGTGTGGGCAAGTGGCGGAAATAAGAGTGAGGGTGGGAGTCTCCCGACTCATGCCCTACCCGTTGCCATCACTAATACGATGTATGATTTTGAGGCCAAATGTTTGGTTCACACTTGAGAAGAAGATTGTTGGAACATGGGTTTAAGTAAACTTTCACATTAGAAAGAAAGCAAACGAGGTGAGTCTTAATACACATTGGATATTATCTTCATTTATAACTGAGAAAATTTCATCTTTCCTTCTAAACTATACCTGACTAATCAATTTCACACTTGAACTTTTGATATTGTGAATTTATCCCCTCACCTATTTAAATCATGATCAATTTGCCCTTTACCATCACATTTCAACTGAGAAAATTTAAAAAAATTACATTTTGACCTCAAATTTCAAATTATAAATCCAAATTCACGCATTATCTTCTCCTTTCTCCCCCAAACTACCGTCTCTCCTCTGTCAACCAAACAACCATCACTACCACTACCATTGCCACGTCAGTGTATCGCCCCCGCCATCACCAACCATCATAAAAATTAAGAAAATTCATCAAAGAAAACATATACTATGATTCACAAATAATCGTACATAATAATGAAACTCACTAATTTAGATTCAATAAATCCAAACAAACTAATTCAATTAAATTAATTTTTAAATTTATTTAATTGACACATATACATACATTCATGAACAAAAATTTTTTTTCTCTATATATATATAGAAACCAAAATGATGCCTATGTCAAGCCACGGTTTCAAGTTGCCATTGTAGTGGATGACGGCAGCTCGCTCAATTTTCTTTTGGCTGAGATTTGGGTTGTAGCCAAGAAGCAGGACCTGCCAAAACTGATCAAGGGAGTAAATGCGATTCCAAAATGTAACTAGACCAGGTGGCAGAGTCCCCAACTTCCACAGTTGTCTATCATGATTCTGCAGACAAAACAAGTCTGCTTCAGAAATTTAATCAAGATTACACAATTAAATTGTTGATTATGATCTTTATGTTTTGCAGTTTATTCAAATGCATCTTTTGAACCTTTTATGTTTACTTTGTTAACTGTTGATAATGCATTTTGAAGAGGAATTGAATGTAGCTTCTGATAATTCAGTATTTTTACATTTTTGTGCTATGATTTTGAAAATTGCATGTTTTTTTTTTTAGATAATGAAAAAATTGCATGTTTAACTGCTAAAGATTTGTGGATGTGAAAACGATGGGTCTGTTCGAAGAAATCTTTCTTTGTTATGTATATATCTAGAAAAGAAAAAAAAAAATTCCCGTATGTGTATATATATGCATCAATTAAGTAGATTGAAAATTAATTGAATTGAATTAGTGAGTTTCATTATTATTTATGACTTTTTGTGAATCAAAATATATCTTCTCTTTGATGAATTTTTTAAAATTTTTAGGATGGTTGGTGGTGGCGGGGATGATACACCGACGTGGCAATGGTACTGGTGGTGGTGGTGGTGGTGATAGTTGTTTGGTTGATAGAGGAGAGAGGGTGTTTTGGGTGAAAGATGAGAAGAGAATGAGAGAATTTGGATCTATAATTTGAAATTTGAGGTCAAAATATAAATTTTTTCTTTTTAAATGTGATGGTAGGGACAAATGAATCACGATTTAAATAGGTGAGGGGATAAATTGACAATATTAAAAGTTTAAGTATGAAATTAATTAGACGGGTATAGTTTGGGGAAAAATCAAATTTCTTCTTTATAACTTTAAACTTTTAAGTGAGTTATTCTAAATAATATATTTTGAGGTATAATAACATATGGACTTCGGAGTTTTTCCTCGATGAACAAGGCCGATGTTGTTTGTGTTCTCTTTAAATAAGGCCAAGTTTGGGTAGTATGAAAAAAGTTAAAAAGTTACTCAAAAAATTAAAAAGTTAATACTATTCACCAAAAGTCAACAATTACGGCTACACAACTTCCAATCTTAATTTTTCTTTACAAATCAATTTTTACAATTTTTTATTACACAGTTTTCCATAAAAAATCAAAAAGTTAACCTAAACATCCATATTTTTTTCCTCAACTTTTTAGTCCAAAAAGGCAAAAAGTGCACTTATTTAGAACACCCCAAACAACCCCTCCTCAATAATTGGTATAAATTAGGGTAAACTACTAATAGGTCCTACTTTGGAGACTTATTACCCAATAGGTCCTACTTTAGAGACTTATTACCCATTAAGTCCTATTTGATAAATTTATTAAGTGATAAAAATAAATTTATCAGTCTTTTATTTTTATGAATAAATTTATAGTGATAAATTTATCAGTCTCTTTGTTTTTATGAATAAATTTTTAGTGATAAATTTATCACTCTCTTATTTTATAGTGTTAAATTTATTAATTAGGACTTGTAAGTAAATAAGTCTAGTTAATAGGACTAATTGGTAAGTACCCCTATAAATTAGAAGTGTTTTGCTTAAATACACTAAAAAATTACACACACCACTATCCGTCTCCTCCTATTTTTTATTTTTTATTTTATCAAATTTGTTTTTGTAGAATATTGAATTTTTTTTTTATTATACCAACATACACATTTATCGTAAATATTTTAAAACTGTATAAGTTTATTTGTTCACTTGTCAACAGAATGTAAGTTATGAATAAATCACTAAACTCATTTTCATTTTGGAAAGTTGGTTAAAAATTGTTTTTTTTGGCTTTTTTTTTATTATTTTTGTTCTTTTGTATGTAAAAAATGTGAGAGATGGTATGACCCAAAATGGGTTAAAATCTAAAAGTTAGCTTTTAGCTAGCTTCCCAAATTATCCAAAAAACCAAGAAAAATTTTCCTCTAATTTGTTTGTCTAGGAACAACTTTCATGAATGAGATTGTTTTGTTATTTTGTTTTTGTTAACTTTAGTTTGAGATTGTCTTTTTTCAAGTATTTTTTGACTTTTTGTAGAAGTTAGAAATTTAATAAATGTTTTTGAAAAGTTATTAAAAATATATTTTAATATTATTATTTTTTTGTGTGTAAAAGTTAATGTCACATTTTATTTTTATTTATATTTTACACTATATGACAATTGAGTTTTTTTTTTTTTTTTTACCCAAAAATTTGACTTATTTAGAGTATCTCCAATCGTGTAATTTTTTTCCCATCAAATTTGTTTAATAGTTTAAATTAAAATTTTGATTTGATATAGCTCACTTGGATGATGAGAATCAAATTTTTTATTAATTTTTTTTTAAAAAAATACCTAACCTATATCAAAAATATTTTTTAATCAATTCACATGAAAAAAATTAGTCACTTATTCTTTATCTTTTAACAAATTCATCAATTTAAGTGAAAAAAAAAAGTTGTCAAAAATTTGATGAATTTTTTTATTTATTTTCATCAGATAATTTAATTAATTTTCCAAAAACAAAAATAGACAGATCAAAGATCATGTCAATTCATTGAGAGAAGAATTTTAGATTTTGTTAAGCAGAAAGCATATACAACAAACATTAAAAAGCAAAAGCTCTACAAACTCCACTTTATCAAACAAAATTCCAATTATTTCCATGCCTGAACTGGGATCAGATTCTGTACCAACACCTAAGTCAAAGCAAGACAGGACTTGAACAATAGTTTTTGAAAAACAGTAATATGTACAAGCAAATGAAACAGGATTGAAACTAAAATCAGAGGAATTCCCTAAGGATTTTGTTGGCTACATATTTTATAAAAGTCAATCACAATTCGACACGTGGCAGAGTAAGGGTAATATAGGAAGACTAATCAAGTCTTTGATCCTGATCGTACACGTGGCAGTTAATATTGGTTCTCACGTGATCTGAGTAGCATTGGATCAGTAAAGAGATGCAAGGTGACGTGGTTCCAACGGTTACTCACATTCAAATTCAAATATAGGAGGGAAGCCTAACTGCAAATGATGGTGTAGTGGAACTACTTATAAGGCAACATGGTCAGCGATCATAGAGGAGCAGTTCGACGGTTTGAAGTGCAGTTCGAAGGTCATCCTTGATAAATATAAATAGCAGAGAAGCCCCCAGAAAAACCCCTAGACTCAGATCCAACAAACCAGTCATTTACTTCATATTTTCTTTTCCAGTTTTACATTTCCAGTCTTTACATTTCCTGCACTTTAAATACCTGTTCTTTACATTCCTGCACTTTAAATTCCTGCATTGTACTTCGTTCATAGGAGTAGTTTTCGAGTAGATTGTTGTTGTAAACCTCTACGAGGCTGAGTTTGGATCATTGTAAGTTTTCATCTTAATGAAATACTTCAATTGTTCGTCATTTAACTGTTATTTTGTTTAATTTCTCCTAAGTCAAGCCACCAGTAAAAGTCCTCTTCATTGAGGCTGAAAGAACTAAAACACAATCGTCTGATAATTGGTTGGCAATTATAATTTCTGTAAGGACTAATTGATCTTTGCTGGCACGCTCGCATTTACAAAAATACCCTTCGAAAACCAAAAAGTCAACATATATTTTTGGCACGCCCGGTGGGACTTGTTAAAATGGCTAGACGAAGACGACAAGGAGAAAATGAACGCTTGGAAGAAGGCGTAGAAGGAGAGGTAGAAATACCTAATCCAGAGGATGATGTGGTAACACATCCTGTGGAAACTCCCATGTTATCAGAACCTATGGTCGAACAGACCAGTACTTCGGGACAAAAACCATATGTTCATAATATTGGACGAAACCAAGGAATTAGACCATCTACTGTTCCATCTACTCAGCCAACAAATCCATGGGATGGCCTAGTAGATGCTATGGGACAACAATTAATGAACACAATGGAAAGGTGGGCAACATCCTTTTTGGATCGAATGAATAACCACCAACCAACAAACACAAGACACACAGAGGAAGTTTTTAATGTCCCTCAGCAAAGATTGGCTAGAGACAAACAGTCTATGCAAGTTAATGGACATTCTAATGGTCAAACTAGTAATCAGAACTATGAAAGACCATCACCTCAGTCTTTGTATGAACCCATTTCGAGGCCTATAGCAGGCCAAAATGCCTCAGTACTTAACAATGAAGCCACACAAGTTGGTGGATCTGGTCAAGTACAAGAAACTGGCGTAAGAATGGTTACAAATCCCATGTTCGAAGCCATACCTGGCACTAGGGGGTATAATAATTCCTTATTCGAATTTATACCCGGGGGGTTGGAAGGTTGGCCTGCAAATGGAAGGGACATAACACCTGTTCCAGCACCTTTCGCAGGTCCTTTCGCAGGACAGGCTCAAAGAGGTTACCCACACCCCCAACAGCAACCTGTACCACAGGGGCAACCAGTCCCAAATGTACCACCTTATGGACCAAGAGGACCGCAAGCACAAGTTTGTCCACCAAATCCTGTGTTTGTCCCTCCAGTAGTGGTTCAGCAGGCACAAAATATGGTCCCTAGGGACCAAATTGCTGATATTGTTAGGGAGATGTGTGGACCAATTGTCACGACCCAAACCCGCCTCTATGGGTTTAGCACCGTAACCGGCCAGTAATCCGAGATTACCGAAGGCCTGCTTAACAGTAATACAATAAAACAGAGTGCAGGGGCATGGCGGAAGCCATTACAGTAATAAAATAATGTCCAATGAGCTGTGATAGTCTGTATGCAAAAAGATTTTTCATACATATATAGATATATACACAGTATTTACAATCAGTCAAGACAGGGACTCAATCCCCATTTAACGGTACAGTGCAGTAACAGTCTATACAGATACAATACAGTTACAGAGACAGACGGGGGAGATAAAAACAACCCTAAGCCATAGCTTGGCAGGCTCGGAACCTCGCAGTGAGGCACGTTGGTTGGCTTGACAAAACTGGAGTTTACCCCGACGCTTCTAGCATTGGTCCGGTGCCTATACACCTACATATATATATGAGCAGTGAACTAAAGCCCAGTGAATAACACAATGCGTAAAGAGGTTTAGAATGAATGTCCTTACAGTAATGAAAACAGTTCATTAAATCAGTATATCAGTTGTTCAGTGCAGTAAACAGTCATATGTGGTACATCCATTAGCATAACAGTAAACAGTAGGTCTTAAAAGACCGAACAGTAATGATGGCCATCAGTCAGTAAACAGTAGTGGTTCCACGAGGGAACCGACAGAGATCTCTGTAACAGTAACAGTAAACAGTAGGTGCTAAGAATGCCACAGTACAGTTCAGAATATAGGACATACATTCATTCAGTAAACAATATCAGTTCAGTAAACAGTTCAGTTCAGTGTTCAGAAAATGATCATTTTGAACATATCTTTACACAATTGTTACTCACAGAGTTCTGGGCTACAGTAGGCTAGAGCGTCTCCTCGAAATGCCAACCCTAGACAGTACAGAGTGAACACACACTAAGCTACACAGTTGGGAATAATAATAATTTAATCCCTAAATTGCCTCGGTGTGGTTCTACATCTATATCCTCATTAAGATGCCTTAAACTAGGCCTAAGAATGCCTAGAATGGGATGAGGATGCAAAGATGCACTTTTAAACACTTAACAAAATTTTCAGAAAACAGGGGTCTCGCTCGAGCGTGGCTTTCTTCACTCGAGCGAGCTTGTCAAAACAATAGGGTCGCTCGAGCGTGGACTTCCTCGCTCGAGCGGTCTGCAAAAATGCAAAAAGTGCTGGATGTTGAAAAACTCCGCTCGATGCTCGCTCGAGCGTAAGACACAATCCTTGCTCGAGCGTAGGTTCTCTCGCTCGAGCGTGCGTCTGCGTGCACCAAGATTCTAAGAGCTTGAAATTTACGCTCGAGCCACCATTCCTTCGCTCGAGCGGTACTCAGAGTAAACGGTGGTCGCTCGAGCGTAGAAGCCAAATTCTGGAATTTCCAGATTTGC
Organism: Camellia japonica; assembly: GCA_030407325.1. NCBI lineage: Eukaryota > Viridiplantae > Streptophyta > Magnoliopsida > Ericales > Theaceae > Camellia > Camellia japonica. The sequence continues at coordinate 22,110 of JAPPVO010007931.1, forward strand.
CTCCCAAGCTCAAACCAAGTATTCCTAAGCTCAAAACTCGACTTCTTGGGCCCAATTTCTGGAAAACACATCTAAACTCAATACACAACAAGTTTCAAAGCTTAATTTGTGAAATCAAAGCCCAAGGGTGAGTCAATTAAATCCAAATTCAAACTCATTTTCATGAACATGAAGAACATGCAAACATGCATGAATTCAAATCATTTCAAAGCTTCAATTTGATGCTCTAGTGAGCCAATTGTTCCAAAAACAAGTTGAACACATGGACCATTGCAAAATTATGAACATGCATGTACCAAATTCTATGTAATCAACCTCAAAATGCAAGGATATAGCCATGCATGCAACAATTATGCCTCAATTCACCAACATTGAACCAATTCTTGACTTAGCTCCTTAAACTACCATGATCCATGCTAGGAGGAACTCAAATACACAATTAAGAGGATGGAATTCATACCTAGGTTCCTCAATTGCAAGTCTAGAGGCTCAATCAAGCAAGAACTCCTTAAATCTTCTAAGTCTCAAGGCAATAGCAAGCAAAAGTGAAATGAAATCAAGCTCTCTCTCCTATCTCTCTCTCTAGTCGGCTAGAGCAAGGAAAATTGGCTGAGGAAATTGTTTTGTTTGAGTGTATACTAAGGCTCAAAAAGATTCAAGTAGTGGGCCACTTAGGTGGCATTATGGTAATTAAGTCAAGCTATGCAATTTACCAATTTTAATCTAATTTAATCATACCTAAACAGTTTTCAGATAATTACACCATAAAATCCCATAAATTATAACGATCACGAAACACTAATCAATTTCTTATTCGGCCGCCGATAAGGCCTTCAATTTACAGTTTAAACATATAAACATAAACAGATAATCACACAGTCAAACAGATAGGATGCAATTCAAACAAATGTATATTCAATCGATTCAGTTCAGGTTTCAGTCAGTCAGTTTGGTAACCCAATCAGTTCAATTATCAATGATAATCAATCTCAGTTTAGCAGTAATCGATAACTAATCGGTGATCAGTGATGAGGGTTATTACACCAATGGCTCGGGGGATCCAGACTCCTGTATACAGAAAACCATACCCAGAATGGGTAGATAGGGTACATGAATACCCAAGGGGGTTCAGGATACCAGATTTTACCCTTTTCTATGGGACTGAAAATCAGTCAACAATAGAGCATATTGCTAGGTTTGCTGCTCAATACGGTGAATTTACTAATCATGACTATATGAAACTGAGATTATTCCCGAATTCTCTAACTGGGGGAGCATTTGTATGGTACATCAACCTTACACCTGGCTCCATTCAAAATTGGCAACAAATGGAAGAGGCATTTCATGCCCAATTCTTCCAATCGGAGCCAGAGGTTTCTATGGCAGACTTGGCTAGATTGAGTCAAAGGCCTGAAGAAAAGGCTACTCAGTTTATTGCTAGATTTAAAAGGGCTCGAAATAAATGTAGAGTCATCCTGCCAGAGTCAGAATTCGTAAGATTGGCTCAAAATGGCCTAGAGTTCAGGCTTCGAAAGAAGTTTGACTCAACTGAATTCAGAGATTTGGTGGAACTAACCTATAATGTAATACCCCTGTTCTGTATTATGTTAATTGGTCCCTAATATTAGCATGATTATGTGTTTAGCATGATTTCATATGTCATTATGTGAATATACTTGATTTTGAAGTTCTATCTGTTCACCGCAGGAATATCTGTTTAAATAATCTGCTTTGGAAATTAAATTGAGGGCCCTATCGGCCACAGAACCCGAAATTGATTACGCCATTGTGATTAGCGTAATTTTTAGAGCCTACGGTGAAATTTAATTGAAAATTGATTCGGGTCAGATTAAATTGATTTATTTAATGGCTTTGTGCTCAAATTGTTTATTATTATTATATTGACTTAGTGAGACTTAATGTATTTGAGCACTACACCTCATTTCCCTCCTTTAGCTTATTTTGGCTGATTCTTAGACTCAATTTGAGAGAGAGCCGACCATGGAGAGAGAGAAAGAGGGATTGTGCAATTTTAGTCTTGAAACTTGGAGATTTGAAGTCTAATTCAAGATTTGATCATAGATTGTGAGAATCAAGCTCCTAGGTGAGTGATTCTTGAATTATAATTGTAATTTTGTGTGTGTTCAAGCTATTTTGGTGATCAAGAACAAGATTGAAATGAAATTGAGTTGTATTTGTTGAATTGAAGCTTAATATGTGCATGCATGTAAGAATTACTTTGAAAATTGCATGTTTGAGCACAAAGGTGTATAATCCATGTGAAAGGTTAAAGGAAACTCATGTTTTGATCACCATTTGTATTGTCTAAGTTGAGAATGTGGCTAACTCATCACATGCATGTACAAATTATGTGAAAGGGGGCTAGAATGCATGAATTTGTATGTTGTTAATGAGTTTGATGGGAGATTAGGGCATGCATGTGACGTATTTGTGAAATTGGGCCTCATTGGGTTGTGATTTGGGGTCTATACCATGTTAGCATGATTATATTGGAGATTTGAGCCATTGCATGCAAGTAATGTGGCTGGAAAATCGATTTGGAGCTCAAGAACACAACCTGGAATTTCCAGAATTTTGACGTCCGCTCGAGCGGGGGAAGTGCCGCTCGAGCGGAGAAATCGAGCTCCCAGCATTTTTGACAGACATGGTTCCCGCTCGAGCGGGGAAGTTGACGCTCGAGCAGGGAGCTATGTAGATAGACAGTCTGCTCGGACGGGGGAGTTCACGCTCGAGCGGGAATTTGAGGTAACCAGTACTTTTGTGGGCTTAAGGGTCCGCTCGAGCGGGGGAGTCCACGCTCGAGCAGGGACCCTGTTTTCTGAAATTCTAAAAATGTATTCTGTGTTCTGTGTTCCGTTCTCTTTCACTTCTAAGCACTCTTAGGCATACTTTGAGCATGGTAAATGAGTTAATAAGATAAGAATAAAGCCTAAAGAGGAGTATGTGAATTAAAGAATGGATCGAACTGTTAGTGACCTTTTTATGTTCATGAACTGTGTAGGGTCAAGCTCCAGGGCAAATCCACAAGCCGATCACTGTGAGTAATATCGATATTTGATTGCTTGTGAATGTTCAATTGTTTATTCCCTTATAAGCTTTATGAATTGCTAATTGGGATTGTGGACGTAAGTCTGACATGGATAAATGAATGGACCAAAGGTCGTTTTGATAAACATAAATGGACCCAAGGTCGTTTTGTTAAATATGAATGGACCAAAGGTCGTTTTGATAAACATAAATGGACCCAAGGTCGTTTTGTTAAACACGAATGGATCAAAGGTCGTTTTGATAAACATAAATGGACCCAAGGTCGTTTTGACATGAATGAGTGGGCCAAAGGCCGTTTTGACATAAATGAATGGGCCAAAGGCCGTTTTGATACGAATGAATGGGCCAAAGACCGTTTTGATGCGAATGCATGGGCCGAAGGCCGTTTTGACATAAATGAATGGGCCAAAGGCCGTTTTGATACGAATGTATGGGCCGAAGGCCGTTTTGACATAAATGAATGGGCCGAAGGCCGTTTTGACATAAATGAATGGGCCGAAGGCCGTTTTGACATAAATGAATGGGCCGAAGGCCGTTTTGACATAAATGAATGGGCCAAAGGCCGTTTTGACATAATCAAATGGGCCGAAGGTCGTTTTGACATAATCAAATGGGCCGAAGGTCGTTTTGACAAGAATGGAAATCTGAATGGGCCAAAGGCCAGAATGTTTGGAATTACAATCACTTGATTTGTATTTCGTATAGTTATATATATGTTAAATAGAATTACGAGTTGGGCCCAAGGCCGTTCGGAATATGTTGTTCTGCAATGTTATGTAAATTTTGTATTTGATATTATTCGCTGGGCTATCGCTCACGCTCATTCATGTGTTTGTAGGTGAGCCAAGAGAAGCACAACCCCGGCCCCAGTGAAGTCTGCCAAGAACAACATGAGTTTTGGAGAGTCAGCCTTGTGTCTCACGCACGAGACCCATCCTTGCCATTTTGTCACGTATTTACATTTTGTCTTGTTGGCAAGGACTTTGTGTATACCTGTGTATATTTTGATATGGTTGACTCATTTTAGATGATCCTATCTGTAAAGAAATTTGTGGTACTGTATTTTGTTGTGAGTTATTAACGTATATGCGCATGGTTGTTTAAAAGTGCATATAAGCACGGCTCTATGGACAAAGTTTTTAACTATTGCTTCTGTTTGGCCCCTTTACTCTGTTGAGTTACGTCTATTTTGGTTTGAGGCCATAGGTAATCTCAGGATTACTGGCCGGTTACGTCCTTAACCCATAGGGGCGGGTTCGGGTCGTGACATATAAGGTGTCTAGATACGAAGCATTACTAGAGGAGGAACAAGATCGAAATAATGCATCGTACAAGACATATTATAGAGATCCTAATTATGAGATCGATGCAGCAGAGATTGTGGGCAAAGAACCTGTGATATGTGAAGCATTAGTTCATAAGGATACAACAATTGACCAGCAGTTTAAAAAGAAAGACTTTCACAGAAAGTACTCTTTCGACTTAACAAAAGCAGATGACATTTTTGATCATTTGCTTGCGGCCAACTTCCTTAAGTTACCTAAAGGAGTAAAACTGCCATCTCCAGATGAACTTAAGGGAAAAGTATATTGTAAATGGCATAACTCTTGGTCTCACTCGACTAAAAATTGCATTGTTTTTCAAGACAGGATCCAAGAACAAATTCGGAAAGGAAGTTTGAAGTTCCCAACCTGAACAGAAAAGGCCATGGGGATCGACAATAATCCATTTCCAGAAGTTGGAGAGGCGGCAGCCAATGTCATTACGTCAGACTTCCAGAACTTGTCCTTGACAGAATTGGTAGAAGTCAATGTGCAGATGCATGTTGCTAACCAGACAACCATCAAGAAGGATACTAGAAACCCACAAGTTATTAGACAAGGTTTCTCACACCAGAGGGAACACTCTGATGAAGAATCACTGGATGATGATTCCTTAGAGGCAGCAGTGATACAAAGGATGTGTCCCAGGTGCAGACTGAGTTATAAATGGCTGAAGGGGCTTCCAATTGATGGGAAGCAATACTACAGGGATGTTCAGAGACGTCCTAAATCAACCAACGCTTACAACAAAAGGCCGTATCCGGCTAGTGATAGGCAGCGACCACCAGTGGTTGAGCCTGCAATGGACAAAATGCATGCTAAAGGCAAGAGGCCCTTATATGAATCCAGGCCACCTAACTATTACAGAATGGAGAGCAGTCATTCTGAAAGAAGACTGGAGAGAGGCTCAGTTCATGGGATCAAAGCCAGAGATTGGCCCCTAGACCAGCCTCACGCAGGACAGAAAGTGGCTACCTTCATCGAAGGTCTAAATCAGGCTCAAAACATGAGGTCAGAGCCAAACACTTACCTTCACAGCCAGCTTCGAAGATGGCTTCGAAGGTAGAAAAAAACAGTTCAACATCTGAGTCAGCAAGTTCGTGGGTACCTGGAGTCCAGACTGGTTTGTAATGCAAAACAAACCTAGGGAAGTGCCTGCTCGGAGAGATGTTGGAATCCAAGGCAGGATGGTCAAGCCTCTTTTGGTGGCTCCGAACAATTGGGTATTGCTTAAACACCCAAAGACAAAGGAACCAGATATGGTCCCAGTCATTTCGAGATCACAAAGGAGAAAGATTCAGCGCAGGTACACTCAGTACCAGAACGATATGAAAGAAAATGGAGAGAGCTCTTCATTGGTCCAGACAGAAGGAAAGAAAACTCCAAAGTCAGACCATACTCCAAAGCCAACTCTACAAAGCAAAGTGGGTTGCAGCAGAGAAAAATTGGCCAAGGTTCATTCTAAACTAAAAGCCAGAGAGAAGTCTAGCTTAGCAGGATTGGAGAAAGCTCTGATGGAGAGTGATAGCGAGACAGAAGAAGAGATTGGCATAAGCCAAAAGAAAGAAATGGTGGAGGAAGAAATGTTCGAAGCCTTCATGGTTGAGCAAACATTTTTGGTTGAAAAACCAGTTGAGAAAGATCCTTCAAAGGAATCAGTTAACAATGAAGTGCCAGAGTGTAGCATGGAGGATGCTGCTGAAGTAACTGAACAAAGTGGCCAAGGGAGGAAGCAAGTACAGCCAGCCATCCAATTTGGCTCATTTCCTCCAGTATCAGTTAATATGGTACACATACTGCCATGAGTTCCAAGCTGGAAATGAGGACCAAGATGACCAAGACATGGATCCTATTCCTGTCTCTAGTGAAGACTCACAAGTAAGTATGGTACAAGATGATCCTGGGATGGCTACCCCAATGGAGACTGAATATGAGAGTGAAAAGAGGTGAGCATTAATCTCTCATATCCTTTTGAGTATCCATCGAATTCTATGACACAACATGTCAAGCCTTTGTACATCAAGGCTTTCTTCGATGGGATACAACTGAACCAAGTCCTGATAGACAATGGGGCAGCAGTGAACTTACTACCGAAATCTTCTTTGAAGAAACTAGGGAAAAAGAATCCTAGGTTGATCTCAACCAGCACAACCATCGCTGGCTTTGCTGGAGACAAATAGATGGCTCAGAGGATTCTACCCATTAACTTGAGTGTGGGAACCAGGGATTGCATGACAGCATTCTTCGTAATCGACAGTAATGCTAAATACAATGCTTTACTTGGGAGAGATTGGATCCACACTAACAAATGTGTGCCTTCCTCTTTGCATCAGAAAATCATGATGGCCTTAGGCAATGGAGAGACAGAAGAAATTGATGCAGACCCTCAACCTTCATAGCTTGTGCAGACTTTGCAGAGGCCAAGTTGTATATTGAGGGAGTGACACCACTCAGTATACTGAGGAAAGCTGATGGCTCAGCCGAAGTGACGGCTGATGAGGAAGTGACACACCTGAAACACTTAGTCCAAGAAAGTGCTGATGAAGAGATTGTCATTAAGGATGACAATGATGCCTGGTTGTAGGCAAAGAGATGAAGAACAAGAAGCCAAGTCTTTGGCTCTAATTAAATTCTCAACATTGGATGTAAAATCAATAGTCCAGAAAGTACAGGAGCAAGAGAGAGAGGCCATGATAATTGGCTGTAAACAGGAGCAGCAACGGGTCAGAATTTTGACCCTTGGCAAATACTGTGCATTGGACATTGAAACAAAAGTCCAGGAGATACAGGAAGAGGATGCCTTATGGACAGATTTTGTTTATGAGGAGGAGGGCAAAGATGTTGAACTAAAGAACCTGGGAGCAGAACAAAGCGAGAAGGTTGCTTCGAAGGTAGAAGAAACCAAGGAAGAAGCTTCAATAAGTTCTCAGACACAAGACCCCTTAGAAGAAGTAAATTTAGGGAAAGGTTCTATGCAACAGCCCACCTATATAAGTGCTTGCTTGAAAGATCTGGACAGGGACCAATTATTGGTTGTTCTAAAGAAATATAAAGATTGCTTTGCATGGTCTTATAATGAACTACCAGGATTGGATAGGTCATTAGTGGAACATAGGCTCCTATGAAGCCTAATTTCAAGCCATACAAGCAGAAACCAAGAAGAATGAGTCCAGAAG